>CM041731.1:17993727-18256227 GCA_023373845.1 Nibea coibor | reverse complement strand
TAATTTGAAAGGTCTACAGGAAGTGCAGTAAATGAGAAAGCGGTCAAACGAGGCTCCACATAATTCAGTTCTTCTGTTCATCTTGTGATTTCAGGCCCAACGACGTGCTGTGGCGCCGTTCACATGACACCAGCGTCCTGCTGCACTGCGTCCTCTGGCCAATGGTGTCGCTCCTTCTGGGCACGCTCATTGTGCTCCTGACGGTGTGCGCACGCTCGCTGGCCGTCCGAGCCGAGGCTCTCCAGAAGAGGAAATGCTCTTACGAAGTGTGCCAAGACCTGTCCGCCGCCTCAGATCGCCGCGGCAACAAGGCCGAAGACCCCCTGTCGACGAACTCTGACCCCGAGTTGCTGTCGCCAACGAGGACCCTACCGCTGTTCGCGGTGCCGGTGCGACGCCGCGATCGGGAACATTAAGGCGACACAGGAAGCTGGTTTTTTTCCGCGTCGTGAATCCTTTCGGATGGTGACGAGGTCGACTTGACTGACTGAGGACGCCACCGTCGTACGAGGACGAGCGATAACCCACCGATGCCTACAGACTTCAGCACCTTTCCTCCTTTAACTCAAACCGGATCAGCGGCGACTCCCTGAGTCGAGCCGCCTGGTTCTCGTCAGGATTTCTTCTTCTGTGCTCGAGTCGTTACGATGACAATGGTACCTTGAATTACGTGTCAGGACTTAACGTACGGACTGACACGTGGAACTCGACTGCTCTTTCTAACTGTAGCTCTTCTGTTGATGTAGTTTCCCTCCGAGTCTCCCAGTAGCCATAACTAGAGCCAAAGTCCTCTCGACATCTCTGCAGGCTAGCTGCTGTTCCTCTAGCTTCAGTCATCGAGGGATGAACCAGCGTCGAGAGATGATTCCCAGAGCAAACCTTTCCAGTTTGAGTTTCTTATCCACCAACAGATCGGTACATCGCTTAGCGCTCGTCTCTGCTGCCGCTCAGCTTTTCAGAATCGATGAATCAGTCGATCGGTCCATAAAGGCCGACGTGACGTCTCGTTTTGTCCAAAGAGGACGAAAGAGCTGCAGCTTTGTTCAGTCCTGCATTCATAATCCTACTGAAGTGAAAGTACAGAAGTATTATCAACCAAATGTGCTTAAATATGTCACCTGACATTATTATTATTATTAGTAAAGCACATCATATTATGTATGGTACAGTACTTGAGTACAAAGGTCCTCGACCCCGGGACGCCGTGGCCACATGATGCACGTCCAAACCACTGGGCCACCGTGACAGCCGTGTCTGAAACCAGCTGAGGAAACAGGAAACGTGTCTGCTAAGACTTCAGCTCCAATCAGCTGATCGAATAAATCAAATCATTGATTTCACCTTATTCCAGATACACTGCATGTAAACAACAACAAGAAGAAATAAAACGATTTATATTTTTAAAATCGGTTCGATTGGAGGTCAATTTAAATAATTGGGCTGACTCATCATTGATTTGAAGTGGCTGCTGAAAACTTCCTTCCAGACCAGGTCCGTCCGTGGATTCTGGCGTGGACGTGAATTATCCGAGTACTGAAGTATAAAGTTCAGCTGCGTCTGACGGCTGATCATCAATAACTGATGTCAAACAACCAAATTATAGCCTGACTGTAAAGTGAGTCAATCCACAGATAATGAATCAGACTAATTAATGAGATAACGCGATGATGCTCGATCATTAATGACTGAATGTTAAACACCGGGGACGAGGACACGTGGTCGGTGCCCAGAGGCCTTCCAGTGTTGCCTCCAGCAGTAATGAGGACAAAATGTGGACCATGTGACTGAAGCAGGACGCTCCGACCCCGTTCAGTCACATCATGTGTCTCGGCTGGATCAGAGCGTCTGAGCTGGACTGTAAAGACATCCAAGAAATGTCGAGGCAGACCTCAGTGTGACTGCTGGAAAGTTGTTCTGTTGGTGGCTGAACGCTGGAAGAGGGTTGACTGTGACCGAGCTCGGTTACATTGCACACCTGGCCAGCTCCTGTTCTGGCACAACACAGTTCCACGCCCATGGGGCCTGTAATCTTCTCCTTCTTCTCCTCCTTCTTCTTCTTCTTCTTCTTCTTCTTCTTCTTCTCCATCTCCTTCTTCTCCTCCTTCTTCTCCTTCTTCTTCTTCTCCTTCTTCTTCTTCTTCTTCTTCTCCATCTCCTTCTTCTTCTTCTTCTCCTTCTTCTTCTCCTTCTTCTTCTTCTCCTTCTTCTTCTCCTTCTTCTTCTCCTTCTTCTTCTTCTCCTTCTCCTTCTTCTTCTTCTCCTTCTTCTTCTCCTTCTTCTTCTCCTTCTTCCTGGCCTGTGGTACAAACACTGACACTCCCCCGGTTCCCTGCGCTCACAGTTAGCCTGGCTAACAAACCAAGCTAATATTAACTACGGTTGGCAACTTTCCTTTAGCACTGGAGCTCCTCTGATTGGTGGCAGTCATTGCCTCCGTTGGTTGGAGAAAAGCAGCCTTAGGGTTAGTGTCGGCATTCATGATAACGTGCAGGCGGCCGATGGAAACCGGCAAACAGCAGCAGGTGGTGGAGATGTTGTCACAAATTTAACTTCTCCGTGTGGATTTATTGATGACGAAGCTGCGTCCTGCTGGACCGTCATACAGTATTCTGAGAGATGATTAAGAGGAGTTTGGCCGATGATCCGGCGTTATCTCCTCGTTTGGACAAACTTGTTTCTTGAGACGAGGGAAGTGCAACTTTCAGAGGCTGAGCAGAGTTAACAATAGATCTGCTATCAGCAAACATGATTCATCCTGAATATCTGAGGGAGTTTTTGATCTTCAAGCGTCTCCAGAAATTTTCTACCAACGGTCTAAAAATGATCTACATGTTGCTTAGCAACAAACACGATGCCGAGTGATGCCGCTGCCAATGCAAAGCCGAGCAGATGAACTTCTTCTCCGAGCGTCTGCTCGTGTTCTCTGTGTGAACTGACTGTTGTTGTAGATCGTCTCCTCCTCAGGTTCAGCCGTGCTTCATCACCGTGTCGTTGACGTTGCCGTAGATCACGTCGTGAAAGCAGTTAGTCTCAGATCAGTGTTGTTTGTGGATCGTGTTCGATTTTTAGCCCGAGCTTACAGACGACCCGTCAGCAGCGCTGCAGCTACACAAAACTTTCCGTGCATGACAAACTTTCCTCAACACAACTTTGCAAACAGCCAAACATCGAGCGAGGTCAACAACGCAACACTCGCTCTCTCCTTTTCTCTTCTTAGCTTCCTCTGTCCATAGAAGCTGCTGAGCCGGCTCATCCAGCTCCTGTTCTGGCACAACACTGCTCCACGCCCCGGGCCTGTAAACATCTTCTTCTTCTTCCAGGTGGAGAGTTTCACACGTTCACCTGATCACAATCAGTGTAGCATCAGCAGGATTTAGAAAAGTTACATCAAGGTGTAAAAACCGTTTCCACGTGAATGTAACGGCAGAAATACTGATGTAGCTTCATGATGTAGCTGTTGTCTCTTCTTCCTTTCAGTTTTTGTGCTTTCATTACAAACCTGCTGGACGCTGACGTAAAACAAACCTTCATGAGTCGGATCAGTTTGTTTCTGAGTGTTAAGGAGCACGAGCCGTCCTGTCGTCCTTCCTCCTGAATCATACGTACTCTCCAAAGAAGATGTAGCGTCACGTAGCATTTTGTGTATTTTTAACGAGACTTAATGAGCTGTTGTCGTCTTTGTCTCAGATGAATGTTAGATTTTCTATCTGAAGCCATATGCTAAGCTGTGAACTGCAGTAGCAACTAAACGCTGTATTTCGCTTCTTCACCCCGAAAACAAAATGTGTCGTTATTTTCTCAAAGATGTGATTTGAACGGACTGATCTCCCTCTGACTGTGTCCGCTGGCTCACTCCGTCTTCATGTAATGTATTAAAATCATGATTATTGTTCTGGCGAGCGAGCAGGACGCTCCTCTGCTTCCTCTGCTTGGTGTCACCTTTGTCCTGTCGTCCTTCATCTCCTGTGAACCTCGGCTGTGTACCATGTGACCCAGGTAGCCGCTTCGTCCGTGTTCTCTGGATAACGATGATAAATATAGTGCCTGATAGACTTTAAATAAAGACATTTTATCTTCAAACTGAGTCGCTCTGCAGCTTCTTCTGTCCGTCCCAGCCTCGCTGTTCATGCTAACTGTTAGCCCAAACTGTTAGCTGCACAGAGCTGATAGCGTAGCATAACAGGAAGTACTCAAGTAAAGTACAAGTACTTCAACCTGCAGAATACTTTAGTAAACTGGGTTTGTTTGGACGTCCTCGTCTCTCTCTCTCACACACACACACACACACACACACACACACACACACACACACACACACACACACACACACGCGCAGCTGCAGTTCCTCTGACGTCCACCTGAGGCTCCACAAGTCTGATTCGGTGACGTCATAGCGGGTCCTACCTGAGCCTGCCACCGGAAGTGCCTCTTCCAGGATTGGCGCGCTCTCTAAACTCAGCAGGTGGAACGTGCATAATTAATGAGCAGTTGGAACCGGAAGTGGGCCACCTCGCTCGGCCCGGACGTATTGCGGTGCAACACACGGCAACAGGTGTGTGAGGAAGAGAAGGAGAGGCGCGTGCTGCAAACAAACGTCAGGTAGCAGGTTTCTGTTGATAATATGAAGCTCTGTGAGCAACGTCATCGTGACGTCCACAAGAGGCAGCAGGTAAGAAGACTGTGTGTGTGTGTGTGTGTGTGTGTGTGTGTTACTGCAGCTGCTGTCAATCTGCTCGCCATGTTTCCTTTCTGCTGAGTCATGGTACTGTAAATGTGACGCTTTGATTGACAGGTGGTTTGTTTTAATGACATTAATCAGTTTGTTGATGAACTTTCAGATTTTCATGCTTTAACGAGCAGGTTGTTTTAATTAGCCTCAGTCAGCTTTAATCACTCATCAGCTGGAGGAACCTGCAGGCAGACAGGCAGACAGGCAGACAGGCAGGCAGACAGGCAGACAGGCAGACAGGCAGGCAGGCAGACAGACAGACAGACAGACAGACAGGCAGGCAGACAGGCAGGCAGGCAGACAGACAGACAGACAGACAGACAGACAGGCAGGCAGGCAGGCAGGCAGGCAGGCAGACAGGCAGGCAGGCAGGCAGACAGACAGACAGACAGACAGACAGGTGACTGTGTTTTGGAGTGTTGGTCGGACTCTGGACGTTAATTTGTGGCATTTTGTTGATTAATTATTGGAGTAAATAATAGTTCAATGGGCTGATGATTAATCAGTGATGAAGGCGACATGTGACACTTTCAGGCTGAACTACCTGGACCGTTACTGACATTTATCAACACAGGAAGTGTTTTTATCGGCTGAATTAGACTTTAGAGGTTTGTTGTCTCTTCTCTCCTCCTCAAGTTTTAATAGTTTTTAAAATCTGGACTGGTCGTGTAAAAAATAAGATAACTGTCATCTTCTCTGTACCGAGGCTTTAAAAAGGTCAGCGCTCAAAAGGCGATACGAGACCACGTCCAGGTTTTAGACAGTCTGTGGGACGTCTCAGAGACTACGTCCAGGTTTTAGACAGTCTGTGGGACGTCTCAGATGGTCAGTAGTTGTTGGACAAACATTCAGGTCGGTCGATGGTCTTACTGCGTGCTGATTGTCTCTGGAGATCGAAGCCAATCAGAAAAGAGTCTTAGTCGTGGTGCGATTGAAGTTTTTACGGCCGACCATAAAACGTCTGAGTGTCCAGCAGAGATCTGAACCTGAATAACTCACATGAACTGAGTGACCTCGGTCGTGTGATTAGTTTTTATGTGACAGAAAACAGAAAAATAAAAAGTGACGACGTGAAGCTGTCAGATTCATCCAGCTCTGATGGTTTGTGTAAGGTTTGGTCTCCTCATAGTTACTTAGTAATCTGTAATCTGTAATCTTATTCTGGGCTGTGCTGGATCGCTGACAGCAGAACGTGGACGGCGTCTCTCTGAGAAGTCGCGGTGAAGCTCAGTGTGGTTTGTCTTGTCGAAACCTCTGACGTTGATGAGGCATTGAAGTCCAGTACTTGAGTAAAAATACATAGTTACTCTTCAGCACATTAACCCTGAACCGTCAGTCTGAGCAGCTTGTTACTAAAAATACGTTTCCGTGAGCGCACGCTGGCCGGGCCTGTTTGTTCCTCTTTGAGCTCGCTGTCAGGACGAACTTGAAGCTCGCGGGACGTCGGATGATTTCTTACTTTGCTTCTGTATAAAGCTCTGCCAGCTCTGAGAGGAGGAGGAGGAGGAAGGGGGGAGGTTTGGGCCTGAGGGAACGGGGCTCAGCTCGGCCTCTCTTGACAGGGACTCCTCGCGTCTCTTAAGCCCCTGATAGCTCCTCTATCTGGGTTACCCAGTTCTGCTCCGGCCTCAGTGTGCCCTAGATCAATATGGAAATCAGAAGTTTGGAAATCGGCTCCACAGATGCAGAGCAGAGGGTGGAGGCAGCTCCACATTTTTCTGCTTCTTCTTCAAAAAGTCAGATTTGTTGTAAAATTTCAGAGAAAAAAAAATCAGATTTTTGGTTTAAAAAAAGTAAAATTTTCCTTGAAAAAAGAAACAACACTTCATACTGATCGCCGTCTGTCCGTCTCCGTTTGTCCTTCAGTTCTTGAAGGTTCTGTTGCGCCGTCCGTCCTCGCTCGGTTCTTCGGTCCTTCAGACTTGGAGACGCTTCACTCGTCGGTCTGAAAGTTTCTCCTGGTTCTGGTGTGAGTTGGTGACGGGGAGGTCTGCAGACCGACGAGCTGAACCTCCTCATGATTCACGTTTTTATGTGCATATATGAAATAAATACAAAGCTAATGCAAAGAAGTTATAATGTGTAAATATTAAAGTAATGAAAAGTATTTATATTAAAATAAATAACTCAATGTTCCAGACAAACAAACGTGATTAAGCAGTTTTTTTAATAATCCAGCTTACATTGATCTGAGTTATAAAAAGTGCTTTACATCCTCTGAAGGGCCCAGTGATGAAATATTAATACAGTATATTTCTGATATGAATATATATTAATACGACAAACGTCTGTGAAGTCATAAAATCAGCTGGTGCTACGTATAACGTCGGGGAAACGTAACTGCAAACTAAAATATCACATCGTTTCCACTGAAGGGAAAAATAAAATATTGAATATTTCCCAGCCCTGAAATTATAAAACATCAAAAACCAGCAAAGAAAACCAAATCAGACTTCAGCTATTTATGATGCATTTTAAAAACAGAAGGGCGCTCGTCTTCATGACAGATGAAATTTATTGTTTAACGTGTCTCTTTATTAGAAAACAAACTGTAAATGCTTCGAGACGAGGCACCGAAACAAACGAATATATTCATCATCGTATGTTAAAGAGTATTACATCAATATTTACATACAGCAATATGTGTAACTTAAATAAACAGCTTATACTGAGCGGTGAGGAGAACGTTATAATAGAAAAAATAAAATGGCTCTTTCCTTCCCTGTGATCAGCGAGTGCTAACGCCGCGAGCTAACGTCAGATTTAACCACCGACGACCTGAGATCAACCCGTTCAGTCACGTGTTCGCAGCCAAGTCCAAATTTAGGCGTCAGAGCTAAAATAAATTTAAAGTCTGTCTGAGTGTCGATTTATGTTCTGAATTGTCGGCATTAAACTTCCATAACACTGACGTAAAGCAGTCGGCTACATTAAAAATCCATATTCAGATTGTTCCACGCGTTTTCTGACGTGTAGCTGTCGTTAGCTCCTCAGGTAGTTTCCTGTGTCTCCATCAGTCAGAGGCCGTCGTCCGTTTAGCGTCCGGTGTAGATGAAATCTGAGGAGACCAAAAGGAGAACGCTGTGTCATCACTTATCGCTACTTAGCTTAGCATAAAGACTGGAACCAGATGGAAACAGCTAGCCTAGCGTCAGCCTCACCTCGGCAGTACTCTGGGTTGAAGTTTTCGTAGATGGGGTAGAGCGGGTTCTCCTGCTCGCTGCGATGTTTCCGGGCCCTCAGGACGTCGCGTACACACTGATGCAGGAACGCGTACTGACACTGAAACAAGATGCACATCATGTGACTTCACGTTCTCTGTGTGTGTGTGTGTGTGTGTGTGTGTGTGTGTGTGTGTGTGTGTGTGTGTGGGGGGTGTGTGTGGGGGTGGGGGGGGGGGTGTGTGTGGGGGTGTGTGTGGGGGTGGGGGGGGGGGTGTGTGTGGGGGTGGGGGGGGGGGTGTGTGTGGGGGTGTGTGTGGGGGTGGGGGGGGGGGTGTGTGTGGGGGTGGGGGGGGGGGTGTGTGTGGGGGTGTGTGTGGGGGTGGGGGGGGTGTGTGTGTGGGGGGTGGGTGGGGGGGGGGGGTGTGTGGGGGTGGGTGGGGGGGGGGGGGGGGTGTGTGTGGGGGTGGGGGGGGGGGGGCGTACCTCAGTCTGGACCATGTGTTGGCGGTGCAGGCGGAGGTCGAACACGGCGCCGTACAGGTCGATGGTTCCTTTAGAGTCCAGTTGCTGCAGAACCCGATCCAAGGCGATGAACGTCCCTGTACGACCGACACCGGCACTAACACACACACACACACACACACACACACACACACACACAGGCAGGTGTCAGGTCATCTTGTCAAACATCTCTCTGGGGCTTTCTGTTGGTCCACAGAGGTCACACACACACACACACACACGGTCCTACCTGCAGTGTACGACGGTGGCTCCGGTGCTGGGTGATCGGTCCACGTAGTCCCGGACCGTCCTGACGAACTGGATCAGGGACTGGGTGCTCTCCGGGACGCCGTGGTCGGGCCACACGGTGTAGTGGAAGTGACGCAGCACGCGAGGGTAACTGCGGCTGCTCTCCTGTCAGGGTTTGTTGATCACGTGTGATTATTGTAACGAATCCACAGAAAGTGGAACTGATTAACGAGCGGCGAGGTGTGCGGAGGACGTACCGAGGTGATCTTGAACTCTCTGATGGTCCACTCCGGCAGGACGGACTCCGACAGCATCTGGATGACGAGGTCGCCGTAATACAGAGGCTCTCTGTCTGCAGGCCAGTACTGATCACACTTCACCTGAACAGTGGAACACACGCTGTCATCGCTCGTCGCTCTGACAGTGAAACGTGGACGTGAAGAGGTCGAGGTCCATGTTTAGGCTCGGTTTAGTCACGGACTTACCCGTCCCTTCTCCACACACTGTGTCACCATGACGACGTTGTAGACGCCGTGCTCCCACACCATCCGCCAGAAATCATCCTTGGTGCCGGGTAGCGGGCCCTGGGTGGCGATGTACTCCCTGCGGTAGTTATTACCCTGAACACACACACACAGGAGAGGGTTATTAGTGTGTCAAAGTGTGTGTGTGTGTGTGTGTGTGTGTGTGTACGCACTGGTATGTAGCTGGCGTTGACGTAGTCTGAGCAGGGGTCGTCCTCCAGGTACGACAGTTTCACTCTGGTGGAATCGTCTAGAAAAAACAAACATTGGTTAAGTAATCGAGTAGTGAGGAACTGAAAGGAGTCGCGTGCAGAGCAGGAGGAAGCTGAGCGATGTGACGTCAGGCAGCAGGTTTCTTCTGTTTGTCTGAACACAAACGTCATCTGCATGTTTGTTGTGAAGTTATTAATGTTTTTATTAACTCGACCCTCGCGCTGCTGGGTACATCACGTCGCCATGGGAACAGGTGCCGTCCTGTTAATTAAAGCTCTTAACGATGTCGTCATGACAATGATTTTCACATTGATTGGCTATTTTTTTTTTCCCCTCTTGCTGAGCGACGTGATGGAGGTCGACTTAATGTTTGTGTTGCAGGAGAGAAAATTAAAACCCATTTCATTACACACACACACACACACACACAGTACTAACATGGCAGGATGTTGTTGTAGCGGTTCTTTCCTCGGTTCTCCGGCAGTCGGGCGACGTCCATTGTCTGGTTGCGGCCCACGTCCTTCAGATCCTGAAATCATGAAGCCAAACCTCTGAAGTAACTAAGTACTTTTACTCGAGTACAGTTCAACAACACGTAAACATTACAAAGTCCTTCAGCAGCTTCCTGTTGTCTTACCTCAAACTCCTCAGACAGCAGGTAGTTTGAGTCGGCCTGAAGTTTGGTGAGATGAGACTCAAAGTGACAGGCTTTGATGGGACTGACAGACAGACAGACAGACAGACAGGCAGACAGGCAGGCAGACAGGCAGGCAGACGTTAGCTGCACATTAACTTTAATGTTTATTAGCTGTAATATTAAAATCTGACTCACCTGGTGACTCTGCGATTGCTGCAACAGGAAGAAAGAAAACATTTATTATTCAGATCATTAATTATTCATAAATTAAAGAATTCATTCTTTGATCTGTCAGGGTCATTTACAACTTTATTACATAACATTAAATATCTAATAATACATTTTTAATCCAGCTGAATTTAAATGATAAACATGTTTCATGTCTGTGCAGTTCTAATGGTGAACGTTCAGCTGTGTTGTATAAAAACATGTTAGCAGCTGAATACACACACACACACACACACACACACACACACACAGTAATTAACAGATGCTGTGGAGTGTGTGTGAGTGAGTGATGAGGTAATCAGAGTACTTTATTGGAAACTAATACTTCACACAGTCACATATTGGATGTAGGCGGTACTGGAGACTAATCTCACTCTCTCTCACACTCACACACACACACACACACACACACACTCTTACCTCCTGACGCCCATATATAATCCTGAAGCTGGAACTTCTTTCCACATACTCATCCTCACCACCGGGTTCTCCTGGACGGCTCTGCATGCACACACACACACACACACACACACACACACACACACACACACAAACTGTCAGTGTTTGTAGTCAGGTTGTAGTTTTTACTGTGTGTGTGTGCGTGCGTATGTGTGTGTGTGTTTTGGTGCACTCACACTTTGCGGAGTCTCTGTCTGTAGACCAGCAGAGAGATGACGGCCACCATCATGCCGATCAGGAACATGCCGGCACTCAAACCCTCGACGACGCCGCCCAGAGGCTCTGAACACGACAACACACACAGACACACACAGTGAGGACAGGTAAGTGTAAGTGTGTGTGGGGGGTGGGTGGGTGGGGGGGGGGGGGGGGGGTGGGGGGGGGAGGGAGGGACTCACCTGCGTGCGTCTTGAGCGGTGAGGACAGGTACGTGTCAGTGAAGAGCGGCTGAGAAACCTCTCGGTGGTTTTCATCGAACAGTCTGGTGAACGCTCGCACACTCAGCCTGAACACACACACACACACACACACACACACACACACACACACACACACCAGATTGTTTACGAGCTGCACTTGAAGTGTGTGTGTGTGTGCGTGTGTGTGTGTGTGCGTGTGTCGTACCTGTAGGAGGTTTTGGATTTCAGCGGCCCGTCACAGAAGCCACCGTAGCTGTCGCTCAGGTAGAGGTCGTCGTCATGGTAACGGTCACAGGCTCCACCCAGCCGATCCCCTCCGGCCCCGAGGTTCACCTCCACCACCTGACCGATTGATCAGACACACACACACGTCAGGTTGTCTCACCCCATCGCGCAGGTCGCTGAGCGTTCAGCGACGTGACACCTGTTGTTTGTTACCTGTCCAGGTGAGGCGTCGCCGTCCTGCGGGCAGCGGCTGGAGAAGTAGGCGGTCTGATACGCTCTGACGGACGAGTTGTTGATGTAGTCGCGGTAGGAGGGCAGAGGGTGGCGCTGGTCCGGCTGCAGCATCTCATTGGCTGTCAGGAGCAGACAGACAGTGAAGGTGAGACTTTGTACGTAACCTGCGTCACGCGTTCGTCAGCACGAGCTCGTACCGTCGGACTCGGCCGCGATCACGGTGAAATATTTGACGGCTCCGTTGGCGTCGCTGAACCACGAGCAGTTGAAGCGAAACAAGATGGAGGACGACGTGAGCTTGGACGACCTGTCACTGACCCGGACGCTGGGAGGCGGGACCGGGGGACCTGAAAGGAAACGGACTCGTTAAACAAACTGTCAATCAAATAAACGACAAACTTTATTTACAGTTACAGGACTGACAGGATTTTTATGCCCAAATGTTCTTTACATTTTAAAAAACTAAATATACTATAAAATTTAACAAAATGTAAATACAGTTAGAAAATTCATTTAAAAAATCTCATTTTTAATTGTTTTTACTGACAAATTAAACATTCTGTCAAGATGTAGACACTAAACTGAGTCAGCAATTTAAATGTTTTAATAAAATCTAAAATAGGTTTATTATTTTCATAATTCTGAAAATTTATTAATTTGAATTTTTACTTAACGTCATGTTTTATTTTTTTACATACTGACAGTAAATTATGAGAATCAGACAATAAATGTACTTAGAGTAACTCATGACTTTCAAACTAATTATAGAAATAATAATAATAATAATAGTTACAGATGAACTTTGGCTCTTATTTGTTTTCTTTTCACACAAACTGCCGTCAGTGGACTTCCATTCGAACCTCCTCGCCTGTTTTCAGGCGAACAGTCACTGATAAAAAGTTTCTCTGGGATTTTCTGGAGTCGTTTTATTTTTGTTCCGTGTTTCTCTGTTTCTGTCTCCCAGTCCAGTTGTGTCAGGATGATTTATAATGTAACACAGGCCGAGAGGAAGGAGGAAGGACAGATGGACGTGAACAAAGGAAGAAGAAAAGGTTGTAAAGAGACGAAGGAGGAAAGTTTGCAGACTGTTTCAGGTCACGGTGACGAGCGACACGTGAAGATTCAGAGAGTGTGTGTGTGTGTGTGTGTGTGTGTGTGTGTGTGTGTGTGTTTACTGTTGTTTCCTGCAGCACTCTCAGTAACTGAATGAACCTGCTGACTGACGGTGACTCAGCGTCACGTCACAAAAATCAAGCTTCATTTAAAAAGTCACTTGATGAGCAGCTGCATAAACACGTAGGTTAAATTTAATGAAGTCACCTGATTAAAGATGAATTCATGAATAAACTGATTCTCCTCCGTGTCCCTGCTGAGCCGCCGCCCTATTTACACAGGTTTATTTAAACATGAGACTCAACTACAGCACCTGAGGGGAGAGTGTGTGTGTGTGTACTCACGGTCTATCATGGTGACGGTCGTGTGTGTCGCCGGCGGACTCGTCTGTCCGGCTGACGACACTCTGACTGTCACTGAGTACTTCCTGTACGCCTCCAGGTGGTCCAGCGTTACCGCGGTGACGCCCTCAGCGAGCCGTAGCGCCGAGGTAAGTTCCCCGTCGTCGTGCCGACGACACTCGACCTCGTAGGAGTCGAAGTCGGAGGAAGGCGGCGACCAGGAGCAGGAGAGGGAGGAGGACGAGAGAGGGAAGCAGTGAATGGACTTCAGAGGAGACGGACCTGAGGGAGGAGAGGAGACGAGGAGGGAGGAGAGGAGGGAAGGTAAGGAGGGAGGAGAGGAGAAGACAGAAGAAGGTCAAGGAGGTGAGGAGGGAAAAAGAGGAACAGTATTTGACGAACCAGTTTGTTGGTTTTTTGCTGAGTCACAGTTTGTTTCGGTATTTACACCATCGATCAATCTGATGATCATCTCTGGATTAATCAACTCGTTTGATTCGAAAATGAAAAACATGAATCAAGGTGACGTAAACATCTTTTCAGTTTACCGTCAAAATATCTGAGAAGCTGAATTTGAAGAATTTGGACAGTTTGTATTCACCAAAATAAAAGTGTGTGTGTGTGTGTGTGTGTGTGTGTGTGTGCACAGAGGAGGTTAAAGATGAGCTCGTTCACAGCCTTTGCTACGTTTCCATCTGCTGGTCAGAAAGAGAAGCACCGTCACCGTCTCTGAGGCTGTTTCAGACATTCTGCGACCTTTGAAGGACGAGCTTGTAGTTTTGCAGGAGTGAGAAGAGAGTATTGATACGAGCCTAGCTTAGCATAAAGACTGGAAGCAGATGGAAACTGCTAGCTGTTCCACCTACTTGTCCTGACGCTCCTCTGGATTGGCTGGCTCGTGGCGGTGGGCCCGGCCTTGGCTCTGTCCCCGCTGATGGTCGCCACAGTGAAGTTGTACAGTCGCCCCGGAAACATCCCGCCAAGGACCCGGCTGGTCGGGTCAGTCTGCGTGACTGACAGCTGGTCCGGAGGCGTCCACTGCAGGCTGAAAGTGTCGTAGTCCCCGGAGGCGGGACCGGACCACGCCAGCTCTATCGTGTCATTGGTCGGGCCTTGTTTGACAGACAGGTGGGTGGGCGGCTCCGGAGCTGGAGGAGGAAAAACAAACATGAAGATTAATGAATGCTAACGCTGAGAGATTGTAAGCGTGCGTTTCACTCGACCTACTGGTGCGTCCGTATGCCCAGATCTTATTGGTCAGTTCTCCGCTGTGCGTGATGACCTCAGAGCGATACAGCCTACCAGGGGTCAGCCCGGAGAACATGTGACTTGTGTGCTGAGCTCCGAGAGTCTGGGCTCCCAGAGTGACTCCAGAAAGATCGTACAATACCACCTTAAAGCAAGAACAAGATGACCTTAAATCTACCTTAAACTGCTGCGTTGTCTCAGTCTGTTGATGTGGTCTCTTCATCTTAACGAGACTTTTATCTGCTTAATTAAAACAAAACCTGTTTGTGTGTGTTCACCTGATAGCTGCTCCAGCTTCCTTCGCCGTGCTGCCAGCTGACCGTCAGTCTGTCCGTCCGTCCTGAATTCTGAACCTGAACAGACGAAACTGAAGGCGGGACTGCAGAGCGGGCGAGAAAAGGAAAGATGAGGCGACGTAAACATGCATATGACGAGCTGTGATGCGATAATAACGTGTTGACGGACCAGTTCTGACGAGCACAGACGAGTCGCTGTTCATGCCTCTGCTCCAGCTCACCACCTGCAGTCTGTACAGACTTCCTGCTCGCAGGCCGGAGAACACACATCTGTCTGCAGCCGGACCGACCTTCTGCAGGTCCACCAGCTCGCCCGTCTACAGTCGACAAGAACGTCTCGGTTATCACGTGCACGGATAAAACGTATCGTATATTTACACGTTTGTGTGAGGTCCCACCTGATGTTGATGATGATGCTCCTTCCGGCTCCCCGCCGTGAGTTTTCTGTGACTGGTCGTTTCCTCGGCGACGCTGTAAAGCGACAGCTCATACTTGTCGACGTGGCCGTCCGACGGCCGCCACGAGAAGGAGACAGAGGAGGTGTTGACCGAAGCGACGGTGAGATTACTGACTGCAGCCGGACCTGAACAACAGACAGACAGAGCGGCTCAACAGCAGCAGAGGAAACGTCCACAGGTTGGAGTAGCTCTGCGGCGTAACGCAGGGACTCACGTGTTTGTCCCTCCGCCGTGGCCTCCGGCGACAGGACGCCGCCGCTGAGTGTCACCACCCTCACGCGGTACCACTTCCCAGATGTAAGACCCTCCAGACGCTCGCTTCGACTCTCTGCGGAAACCGACCGATTGGCCTGGACGACCCCGGCCTCGTCCAATAACTGCAGACTGTAGCCGTCGTACACGCCCACCGGCCTCTCCCAGCTGACCGTCAGGCTGTGAGTGGTGTGGTCGTTATCGGCCTGCAGGGCTGTGACTCTGGCTGGAGCTGAACGCGGTAACCAAAACAACCAATGATAATCAACTCCCTTCTAATCACTACATTTAAAGTCAGTCCAGCGTCTTACCTGTCCGGCCGGTGGCTGTGTTTTTATTGGTCAGCTTCCCGCTCAGTGATTGGACGGTTATGGTGTAGGTGTTACCTGGGACCAGATCCAGGAATTCCAGGTAGGTGACATGTTTAGGGACAGGACGAGTATCGAGGGCAACACCGTCCTGGAGACAGGAATTTACAACAGAACATTCATAAACATTCATCGTCATCCATCATTAAAACTATTTATCAAATTATTTCTTATCAATCATAATTGATCATTAGTGATCTTGTGGTGAACCCCAAGGATCCAGTTTAGGACCTGTTTTATTTCAGAGACTGTTTCACATCATTTCTCATTAAAGCTTCACCGATACGCAGACGACACACCGCTGTATTTTCCAATAAAGTCGGTGAAGTAACTCATCTTCAGACTTTTTTTAAGGTTGTCTCAAGGATTTTGAAACATCTGTAATGTGTAAACATTACAGTCAGCAAAGATTTGATTGGATCCTTGGATAAAATGCAGCTTTATAAGATGGACGTTAGCTAGTTGCCCTAAATTTGGGCACACTGAGACATTCAGTGTGAACCTGAAATGTGCGGCTGGACTCACCATGGTGGAAAGGGAGGCCACATACATGTCTAGGTCTCCGTCTCCAGGTGTCCAGGAGGCCAACAGCCCACCGACAGAGTCTGTCAGGCCCGGCCGAGGATCCAGGCGGAGGTTCCCGACCGCACTGGGAACTGGAGAGGAGAGTCTGCGTTCAGACAAACTGGACTCGAGTTTGAAATATAAAGTTGTTGAAAGCTCTTCCATCGTCTCACCTGTCCGTCCTTCGATGCGCTCCGCTCTCTGGTTCGGTCCGCTGAACGTCGACACCACAATCTTGTACAGCCGCCCAGGAGTCAGAGAGGTCAGGCGGTGATGTCGCACCTCGCTGGTCAAAGAGACCGGAGGGAAAACGCGAGTGTCGTTGAAGAGCAGAGTGACCTGCAGAAGAGAGATGAAGAGTCCAGGGAGACATTTTAGCAAAATGCTAGCTAACTAGCTTGACAACAGTCGATCAGGTCGACAGTTTTTGTGACAGGTGACATGTGACCCAGGACATCCCAGGAGACACGCGTTACAATAAAGAAGGTGACCAAAGCCTGGTCCTGAATGAAGGTACCAGAAGTCTACAAAAACACACCTCATAGTGTTCCACGTCTCCTGGGGCGGGGCTCCAGGTGACGTTCAGTTCACCTGTCCCCGTGTTGCCTAGCGACAGATTCCCGACAGCGCCTGGAACTGAAGAAGGAACGAGAACAGTCAGAACAGGTAAAAATACAGACGGCAAACACATCAGACGTTTGTGCTGCTCACAGGTGCGTCCTTCGAAGGACACGCTGCTGACGTAGTCTCCGCTCCAGGTTTCCACGGTGACGGTGTAGAGTCTCCCCGCCGTCAGAGACGTGAAGGAGCACTCGTTGTGTCCGCCGGAGACGCTCTTGTTCTGCAGAACTTTGTGGTTGTAGCGGATCAGAACCACGTAACGGTCCAGATCTCCATCTGCGTGACGCCAGGACACCTGAACGCACAACACGAGGAGAAGTCGCACGGCGGTACGACGAAAACAACCCGTGAAGAATGAATCCAGAAAGAGGCATCACGACACACGCGATAATATGTGATGCAAGTTTAGAAACGTTGACAGACCTTCAGGAAGTCGTCTCTCGCTGAGTGAACAGCTGACGGGTTTTCCACAGTCGCAGGTTCTGCGAGACAAAAACAGAAAAACATTCATCGTGTTATAAACCGCATGCATGCTTTGGATGTTAAACCCGACAGTAAACAGCCCCCCGCTCACGTGTTCGTGCTTGAATCGTTGTGGCGTTCTCCAGGCTGTCGCTCCTCGTCACTATGACAACGGTGTACAGTCGCCCAGCAACCAGCGAGCTGAAGGAGCACTCTGGCGGCGAGGAGCGGGACACGGTGAGCATGTGGATGGTTTGGCTTTTGTCCAGGAGGCGGACCTGGTAATTGTCCACCACGCCCACCGCCGGGTGCCACGACACCTGAAGAGCGTCCGACCTGCCGCTGTTAGCAACGGTTACCTCGGTGACCGCCGCCGGAACTGAAAGTAAAAAGACGGAGGTTAAAGGTTCAGAAGAACACGCTCATGTTTTTAGTTTCCCAGAATGTTCCCGCAGGACGGCACCAGTCTGTCGACCAATAGCAGGTTCTGATGAGGTGGAGGCGGGGCTTTGGTTTTGTTTACCTGAGTGATGATTGGTTGGCAGGTGAACACGAACACACACACACACACACAAACATACACACAACCTGTCCTGAAAATAACTGGAACAATGCTGTAGGTCCTCTGAACAGGAAGTGTGTGTGTGCGCACAGCAGGAAGCCTTTGAGCACTGGGAGTGTCTCATTTTTGGCATTTCAGCTATTGTTCTAAAAACTCTCTGATGTTATCACATAATACACACACACACACACACACACACACACACAAACCTCTGGACATTTAAATGTTTGTAAAGAAAGAAAACAGCTCAGGACAATGAGATTAATTCCACATCAGTACACAGCCGGACCGAACAGAACCTCTGAACCAGCAGTGTCTGTGAATAAAGTTGTAACGCTCTGGTTCTGGTTCTGTACAGTAATCAGTGAGATGACTGCAGCAGCCCTCACAGTCACTCACAGACTGGATCAAACAGGAAGCACTCGCTCCGGCGGCGTCAGATGGATGTAAAATAAAAACACAGACGTATTATTGTCTGTGAGCTGAATAAACAAAGAAAACACGTCTGTATTCTCAATTATGTCTGTCGATGTTGATTCCCTAAAAAATAATTAAACGTGTCTTTTTTTAATGCGAGCTCCGGTTGGACTCACCGGTGCGTCCCTTCAGGCTCGTGGGTTTAGACTGCAGCCCGCCGCTGACGGTGACGGCCTGCAGCCTGTAGAGGGCGCCGGGAGTCAAACCGGTCAGCAGCAGAGAAGAAGACTGAACTGGAACGCTGAAGTTCTGAACCACGACGCTGGAGAGGCAGAAAACATTTTAACACACCGGTGTTACGCTGAAATCTGTGACCTGACAGACACACACCTGTCCTGCAGCAGGGTCAGCGTGTACGAGTCCACATCTCCGAGAGGTTTTGACCACGACGCTCGGAGGCTGCCGAGTCCAGAGTTTGTCAGACTGATGACGTCCAACGGCCGGGGGACTGCAACACACACACACACACACACACACATCACTGTACATGTGAGGACCAGTATCTGGACCAGCACTGATACAAACCACTTCCTGTTTCTCACCTGTCCTCCCTTCCAGAGACACAGAGGTGTTCAGATTCCTGCTCCTGGTTGTCACGGTGATGGTGTACCGCCTCCCAGGCGTGAGCACGTTAAAGGTGCACTCCCTCATGTTTGGCTCCACCTCCCTGGTAGCCTCGGTGTGGTTACCTGTGAGACACAGGAAGTGATGATGAGAACAAACAGGGACTGTCGAGTCGCTTCGTTGTATCTGTGACACAGCCGGATGGTTACCGTGGCGAATGGTCAGGAAGTAGCCGTCACGTGACCCAGGGGCGTCGCTCCACATGGCGCTGAGCGAGGTCTCGTCGGAGTGTCGTATGTGGAGGTCCAACACGGCGGCCGGAGCTGCAGAGACAGAAGGACGAGGCGGGATAACGTATACGGTCCTCAGATTTCTGCCGTGATGTTTCCTCTCAGACGTTTCTGACCTGTTGCTCCGTCACAGCTTCTCTCCGCCGTCAGTCCTCCGCTCTCCACCCTCAGCACGGCCCTGAACAGCCTCCCAGGCGTCAGCTCCTTCGCGGTGAAGCTGTAGTTTGCTGCCGCTCGGTCCAGAGTGGCGTTGAAAACCTGCTGCGAGCCGTCGAACAGGAGCAGCGTGTAGCTCTCCCAGCGGCCAGCGGGGGGCGTCCAGGACAGGAGGAGGCCGCCGGAGGAGGCGGGCATCAGGGAGAGGAGGGTCGGCGCTGCTGGAGCTGAAGGCGGGACGAAGACACGGTGAAGAGGAAGAACGGAGTGAAAACAACCAGAGAAGGAGAAAATCTCACCTGTCCTGACGGTGATTTCTGATTGGTTCGTCAGCTTGCCGCTCTTGGACGTCACCGCCACCCGATAGGCCGAGCCGGGAGTAAGCTGATCCACAGCGACCTCCGTGGCGTCCGGAGGAAGCGTCGTCTCCCAGAGGCTCGTGCCGTTGGAGGTCGAGAGGGCGACGACGAGCGCATCCAGGTCGCCTTCGGGCCGTTGCCACGACAACGTCACGCCAGTGCTGTTGCGGTCGGTGGCGGTGAGGTTGGAGGCGGCAGCGGGAGCTAGAAAGAGATTCACTCATGAGATTTCTTTACTTCCTGTCATCGTGCTCTTCTCCTCCTCTCTGTACCTGTCTGAGCCTCGATCGTCTCGCTGTTCTGCAGCCCGCCGGCCTCCGTCACCATGGTAACGTTGTACAGTCGCCCTGGCAACAGGTCAAGGAGTGTGTGTTGCGTCGCCGTGCTCTCTAACGTCTCGTTCCTCAGCAGATCTGCAGACACAGAGAAGAAGAAGAAGAACGTTTAACCGGACACAGCTGAGAGCGCTCGTTGTTTCGTTTCAGACAAACAGACCTGGATGATTCCACAGCTGCAGCCTGAAACGCTCCGTCCTGCCTGGGCCGGCCTGCCAGGAAAGGCCCAGGCTGCTGCAGGTCCTGGAGGTCACCGTCAGGCCGCTCACCGCCGACGGCTCTAAAGACACAACACACAAATCCTCTCGTTAGCCAGAGTCAAAGACGGATGTCGGCTTCATCTGTGAGCTGAGATCCAACTCAGTACAGACGGACAAATGTGTTACTGTCCCTTTAAAGGGAAGCAGGAAGCATCGAGCAGGAAGACGATCCATCGCCTCCAACTGTGGCCTTGTCATCAAAGTGTGAACGCCAGTCTCTGCAAACACTCCCCTGCCTCCTACCTCCTACCTCCTGCCTCCTGCCTCCTGCCTCCTACCTCCCTGCAAGCTCCCCTCCTGTTTGTGCTTTCCCACAATGCCTCTGTGTGTGTGTGTGTGTGTGTGTGTGTGTGTGTGTGTGTGTGTGTGTGTGGCACTGTGTCACCATTGGTGCTTCACACTCAAACAATAGACCAGGCTGAGTGTCCAAACCTCGCAGTGATCACGAGTCACGATAATACACGTTAAAACACACCGGACCTCCAAGTGTACAGTACTTGAGTAAAAATACTTAGTTACTTTCCACCACTAACACTTGAACAGGTATAAACAAACCTGCCGAGGTCATGTGACCACTAAAGGTCAGTGGATGTGACGGTCAGGGCGCCGCGAGAGAG
Source organism: Nibea coibor (assembly GCA_023373845.1). Lineage (NCBI taxonomy): Eukaryota > Metazoa > Chordata > Actinopteri > Sciaenidae > Nibea > Nibea coibor. The sequence goes on along the minus strand of CM041731.1, from coordinate 18,235,302 downwards.
AGAGAGAGAGATAAGAAACCACCGAAGTGTTTTGCATTTCTCGACTGGCTGCAGTAACACCCTGTTTCCTCTGAGCGTGCGCGCGCGCACACACACACACACACACACACACACACACACACACACACACTCACATGTACACACTCTCACACCCTTTCCCAGTGTTTCCCACAGAACAAAGAAACAATGGAGGCAGGAAATGGCTGAACCCTGAGCTCTGCCCACGATGGAAATACACACTGAGGGTCCAACTTCTGTTCTGGAGACCCGCCAGTGTGGAGACACAACACACACACACACACACACACACACTACATGTACTTTTACTGCTCTATCACTCTCTCTCAGCAGGGCTGTGGTTCCTGTAGCTAATCACACCGCTACAGAGAGGAAGCTACATGACATTAACTCTGAGACACACACACACACACACACACACACACACACACACACACACACACACGAGGAGATGGAAACAATAGAGCAGAATATTTAACTGAACACTGTAAATGGGCTGCAGAGCTCTCAAACATGTTACAGGTACAGGTGACACACCCACAACTTCCAAGGTGCCAGTGTCGTGCCAGAACAGGAGCCGAGCAATCAGTCTATGTAACCGTGCTCGGCGGCCTCTCTGGACATGACGGCAGAGGACGCTGACGCTAATAAAAACTTCTAAAGAAAGTAATGAATCATAAAACCAACAAGCGGCTGCCGCCCCGTTTCTCTCTGCTCTCCTTTAACAACATTATTAATGAGTCCTGCCACACCTAAATGGAACAGAGCCATCAATAATGTTTTCGGTCACCTGATGACAAGTCAAGAGTAATACTAGTAAAGTAGTACTAACTCATAGTACTCTGTCACCCCACAGACTGCAGGGATCCTCGTGGTCCGTATATAGAATTGGACCCAGAGCCTTCAGATATCAAGCTCCTCTTCTGGAACCGGTTCTGGTTCTGAAAGCAGAGGTCCCAGGATGCATACCAACTCAGCTGCTGTTAGCTCAGTTTGTTAGCTGCTGGTGTATGTAAGCAAATGTAAACACAGATGCATGCTGGGTAAAAAAGGCCTGCAGATGAAGACTGTGTGACCCAGCTGAAAGCTCCAGAACACGCGCAGAGGTGTAAATGTGTGGACTGGATGAGGACTTACTGGTGTGCAGGGTGATGTTCGTCGCCTCCTCGGCGCTCTCTGATTGGACCTGCAGCTGGTAGGCGGTTCCAGGCTCCAGGTGCTCCAACACGCAGGTGAAAACCTCTCCTGCCTCCTTGTTCCCTTCATCCTCGACTCCTACCTGGTTGGTTCCCAGATAATTTGCTCCCGTCTCCACCGTCTCCACTTCCACCTGCTCATCTTCTCCTCCGATCTCATTAGTCTCTATCTCCTCGTCTCCTCTCCTTCGTCTTCTACACTCACCGCTGTCTCCTCCGGCGTCCGGAGAGGTCAGTGTGAACGAGCAGTCCCGTCCGGGTGTAAAAACCGTCAGCGTTATGGAGTCCAGACCGGACACTGGGTCGGACACGGAGATGTTACACGGGAGGGAGCGACCCTGTGAGGGAGCTGCAGCGCTCAGATCCTGACGGAGGAAGAAGACACCAACAGTCAGACCAAACACCTGCAAACATCAGACCTTTGAGGAGATCACACGTCCTGCTCTGCTACGTCTCAAGACCAGTCCCTGAAGGTCTCGTCTCAGTCTCAGACAGAGATTTAAGACTGCGTAGAGATCACTACATTTTCAACAATTCAGTCTGGTCCTGGTCTTAGTCCCGCCCTGCCTTAGTCTTACACTCAAAGTCTTAGTCTTGTCTCAGTCTCAGACTCTGGGCTTGGTCGTGACTCTTTACATATTATCTAGCTATCTACATGCTGTCTGGTCTTAGTCTTGGTCTTGTCTCAGTCTCAGTCATGAGTCTGTCATCTGTCCCTCTTCCAGTTTCAAGACAGAGAATCATAACTGACATTAAACTTTAACTGAGGCAGGAAAGACGTCATGTGATGTTTGAGTCTTCAGACCAGCGAGTGTTAGCGCGTTAGCTTTAAGGCCAACGGCCTCGACTCTCCGTGACGGAGGAAACAACAAAGTCTTGGATGGAGCTACAGGAGTGTTTCATCCTCAGGATCCAGACGTTGGGTGGAGTCGTACTTTGATCCTTTTGTTCTGAAGATTTTAGAAATGTAACTGTTAATATACTTAAACAGGCTGCAGGTCAGTACCGTCGGAAGATGTGGACGGATGATACTGACGTCCATCAAGAAATAATTCTCACTGTTTTTACGTGTTTCAACAGATTAAATACAGAAAATGCATTATGCATTTATTATTTATTTTATTATTATAGTATTTTTTTAACTAAATCAGTGTATCATGGAGAAAATAATAATCAGTTTCATTTTAGTGATAACGTGATTCATCGTCACTACGGGAGTTTGTTAACTGCTCATTTTTTTCTACAAAAGCATAAAAAAATCTGAAAACCATGAAACAATGGATGTTTATGTTGCTGCCAAGAGAGCACGCAATGAGCTGCTGTGGGAGTTCATCAGCTGCAGCTATTTAAAGGACTGAAACCGGCCTGCAGCGTCCAGCGCCGCTTTTTCTGGGTTCAACTGAACTTTGAACTTTTTGTGCAGCGAGCGATAACGTGGCTGAACGTCTTCACCTTCATGCTCTGAAGAAGAAGAGAGGAAATAATTTGTCATTGATGATGAGGTTCAACGAGTTCACAGGCAAACAATAGAGCAGGCAGACAGCTTACTGCAGGGCTGTTGAGGCCACGCCCCCTACCTGCACAGGTGATTTCTGTACCTGGACCACACTTTAGAGCTCAGAGCACACAGACTGACACAGTCGAGCTCGTGGACTGTGTAACATTGTTCAATAAAATAATTCAAACCTGATGAAGTTCTTACAGATGTTGTTTTATGTTTGGATACACTTTCGTTAAATTAGCCACATTTTACACTTTATACCACTAATTTACATAATTCCCATCGAGTTTCGGATTTGGAATATTTCCAAAATTCCGAAACTTAACTTCCCATGGAAAGTTTTCAGACATTTTTTTAAATGTACTGGAAACTTTCCACCCCTTTGCAACCCGGATCTGCAGAGCCGTTATGACAAACGTTTCTTTATGATTAGAAACTCTTCAGGCCTCGCGGTCATCAGACTGTCAGGACGGACACTAAGACAACACTCAGACTGTCTCACAGACTCATCTTAGTTTTTAATCAATATTCAGAGCTCAGTGTCTTATTTGTGTAAAAACTTTTATTTCTGTGAATCTGATTTTTATTAATATTTTCTATCTTTGAATTTTCATTTTAGTCTAAATTTGAAATTTCTGTTTTATCTTCATGTTTTGAATTATTAAAAGTTATAAAGGCACAAAAATATGAATTATTAACATCATTGGAGGTAGAATGGAGGATTACAGACGGAGATGTGTTTGATCGAGACACTTCTCTTGGTGTGTGTGTGTGTGTGGTTGTATTTCAGGTAAAAAAATAAAGTGTCTATTTTATTTTATTTTATTCTTCTACATATTCTACAGGAGGAGTTTCTTCTTTGACAAAATGTAACAAAGAATCTTTCATTGTTTAAGAATAAATTCACCTTGCGGCTCGTGTTTGCAGCATCAATCACAAACAGACTCGACAGTTTGAAGCTACATTAATAATAATTAATTAATAATAATTAATCATTAACGTGCGGCTTGAAGAGACTCACCAGTAGCAGCAGCGAGGTGAAGCTCAGGCAGCAGAGATAACTCTGAACTTTACATTTCAGCATTTTGATCCTCCTTGAGATCCTCAGACAGATCACGCACCACCATAATCCTGAGGCTGAGGTAGAAGATGACGGTTTGTAGTCGCTACTTAACGCAGAAAGAAAAATATTCCTGTTTTTGTCTGGGAGGTTTTCAGCTTCTGAGAAATTAAAGTTAGAGAGTTAAACGTCTGCCAGAATAAATCCAGATTTCACAACTTTCATTTCTTTTTCTGTCCGTCTCACGTCCATCCTCGACTCAACCCTCTCACGCTTCAAACTCAGTCATTCCTCACTTTTCCCCGGACTGCCTCCCTGTCTCACCGGCTGTCTGTCTGTCTCTCTTCCTGTCTGTCTGTCGGTCGGTCAGACTCTATAGTGTCGAGGCTGGGAGTCACTAACGGACTTCCTCAATCAAGCCAACAGCTCTGAGTCACTGCGAAGGCACGACTACAAACTCTGCCTGGATGGAGGCTATAAATAGGCCTGAAGCTGCAATAGCAGCACACCTAGCTGCACCGACAGCACAGGTAGACACAGGTAGACGTTAAACACAGACGAGTGTTTGATCCAGTCCCACGGGCCGTCTGTTTCATCTGTGAGGGAGTAAATTTAGTTCTGGCCTCGTTTGCTTATTAAGCAGTTCTGTTAATTATCAGTGATTTATGTAATGCTGCTGATAAACTCGGTTTATTCTGTATATGTAACATCAAACACACAGATCGATTTCTAATTTAAATAAAGAGAGAATCTTTATGTCATGGGTCCATAATCACTTTAGAACTTATGAGCGTATTTCATGTAAATATCTTGTTTGGTGAAAACTTTCATGAAAGTTGGAGTTATATATTTAATTTCCATGCAAAGTCTAACTTCTCCTCAGATGTTCAATATTTTCACAGGTTTTAATTTAGATTTCTCAGCTTAATTCTAACGTTTGTCTGAGAAATTCAAACTACACTAAAACGTTTCCCATCAGGTCCACTCGACATTTCTTTAAGTCACTTGTGTTTCACTGGTTTCTAAACGTTCTGACTGATTAATAATTTATCTCGAACACAGAGCAGCATTAGAGTTAAAGGTCAAACCGCTTTTGTTTCAGTTGGTTGCAGCTACTTTTAGTCATCCACACCTCTTTCCTTCCTTCCTGCTCCCTCCTCTCTCCCTTTGTCTCACTCTCTCTCTCGTTGTACGACAAAGAGTTTCTAGGAACGACATTTAAAAAGCTCCAAATATGAAAAGAAAGGTGAATCATGTGACTGACGTCATTTTAGAAAGATTCCTCTCAGTGTGGCCGGGTGGTCGGCCTGACTGATTTCTCCCTGTGTGTCTGTACAAACTTCATGATGTTGTATGATTCAGTTTGGTAATCCTGGTTGAAATGTTACCTGTGACCTTCATCTGCACGCTGGGGATGTTCTGGTTTCACGTCGACTCGCTGCAGATTAAAACAAATCGATTGATTATCGAGTCCAAGACGACACGTAGTTTTTATGTCCAGTGTTTATGTACAGATTACAGGTAACAATATATATGTATGTATATAGAGTAGATAAAGAGGTTACAGCACTACTCAGTGGCTAATGTTCCGGACTATTACAACATTCAAGTTGATTAGTAATACAGTTAAAAACCACGTACACTAATTAGCATCAGGTGTACTCTGACTGAGCTGTAATGCCCACAGCAGGAGTTTAAAGGGACGCCGACATTTTATTTAATGTTGTCGCCGCGCTGAAACTCGTCACTCATTATTGATTGAAATGTTACGGAACCGTAAGCTTGTTAACGAGTGCCACATTTCAGCTGACTCGAACCGATCAGTCCACTTCCTTCTTCAATACACAGTTACGGTACCTTAAAAACTACAGGACCTGTAAAATAAGTCCTTGGCTGCAGATTTTAATTCCTACACTGTTAACCATTAACACATTTTTATTTAAAAGCGTCTGGCGTCCCTTTGAGCTCCATCAACAGTCAACAACAATAAAGAACAGGACGTGAACCACCACCTACTGTAACATACACAATACTACGTCAGAGGCAGTGTGTGTTGTCGTACCCGCTGCTGCTGCAGTAAGTATGGAGGCTGGGTTCAACTCACTTTCTCTTCAGTCGGTTCAAAATGCGACTCCTGAGCTGACTGAAGAGGAAGCTGGCTGACGATGGTCCCATGTTGGACATGTAGACAAAGAGACGCAGGTCCAAAGTCCCTCGATTGTATCACAAGAAAAAGAATAAATAGAAAATAATTTGGTACATAGAAAAAGTCTTCTCTCGTTTCTGTCCGTCAATGTCCGGTCCAAACGTTTTAGCAGCAAGAGCTCCGTGTTTGTGGTCCATGGACTGAAACGTGACTGCCCACATTAAGGTTTAATAGCACTTTAACATGTACGGTACAATTTATCCCATTCACACAGAGACAGCAGACCAGATGTGTAATGTTCTTCGTCACTGGCATAACCTCGAAACCTCGGGTCTCTAAAACGGGTCAGCGCTCCAGGATGTGACGAAACCACCTCAGTACATCTGAAAGTTTTTATTTAATTTGGTTTGGCTGAATGTTGCTCACCTCTCAGTGCTTCACGTCTTTTATTTAATTTGACCCAGCTCCTGATCAGTCGAAGATTTTAGAGAGGAGGTTTGTACCCCAAACAGGGAGCTTTCCTAAACGGCTGATAGCTGCTGAACACATCAAAAACACGTAAAAACAGTATAAAAATAAAGTTATTATTACTTTGATACACCAAAATAACCTACTCACTAGGTAACATAATTTACAACAGCACATCGATGAGATGACTGCACCATTGTGACGTAAATTATTTCACATTTTTGGTATAAAGCAACATTTTACAATGACGAGGGGAAATCTCAGTGTAAGGAGTGTGAGCTCTGACCGAGCAGCACACAAACGTTCCGTAATATTTGTCGTACCAGGAACTTTTCTTAGCTAACTAGTTTGTTTTTTTCTGTTTGGCCCTGTGCTGAAAAACTAAACTTTGACTAAAAAGTCCAAATATTTCAACAACCTTGACTTTAAATGACTCAGACGTATAAATTGTGGCTGTAAGCGATTGGCCTCCATTTCTTTAATGATGCATTGGTCTTTCTAAAAGTTAGGGTTAGTTTAACATAAGAAATAATTGCCGTCTATTACTGCAATCATTCTAACAAAGATGGAACAATTACTTTGTCAGCATTCGATAACTACAGCTCCCATAATGCTCAGACTTAGTGCCACTGTACTTGTTGAATAGTATAAAAATGATTGTTATGACTAACAAACTGTCATTTTACAAACCGTGGAATACTAGAGTCAATTGGTTTAACAAAATATTGCATTAGCATAGCGTGCTAGTAATAGCATGAGCTTATACAGAAGGTTAGCATCCATTTATTGACATTAAAGCATACGGATTAACACTCAAACACTAAAGCTAGAATTAGCCTCTATGAGATTGCTCTACTACAAGAACTAGCTTAGCAGGAGCTTGTTTTATCATTACATTGGTTCGTTAGCGTTGAGCGTGTGAGCTATGGCTGGAGGTAGCTCCATTTGTAACCTCGGTACTCCGTTAAGTTAGCGAACCGTGGACGACATGTAACGGGTGGAGCGGTGTCGTGTGGTGAAACGTGTGTTTGTTAGCAGGCTAACCATTGTACTGGCTCACACAGAACAGCACACCTACAAATGTAGCATTGGCACATACCACTGAAAATGCATGTGTTTGCTAAATGATCCTGCTGGCTAGTTAGCAAGCTAACATTTCAGCCAAGCAGCATCTAATGTGTGTACGAAGTTCAAACTTCGCTCCTGGGTAACGTCACGTTGACACTTCCCCAGAGGTTTGGGAGGGACTGTGAACAAATATGGAGTATGGATGTCACAAAAGGAGCTAGGCAGGACAGGGTTGGTTCAACAGTGGCATAGTAGCTTAACCAAAGGTGCAACCAGCTAACAGTCATTTTCCAATGGCCTTTCCTATAAGAACACCACGTTACAAAATAATTTTAAAAACCTCTAAGACACAGAAACACAACAGTGTTATTGAACAACGTACCATCAAAGTCAATCTATTTCTACGTCTCCGTGACAGAAAAGAGGTAAGAGGACAGTCCGACACGATCCAAGAGAAGTGAAGTGGGCGGATCATTCAAGTCCCTCTGAGGAACCGCTCGCCATCAACACGCGAAGAAAAAGTAAAAACAGAAGAACGGATACATTCCATTTTCAGAAATTTATCTTTCCTCTTTCCTTCAACAGGCTCCGCCCACAACAGTCCTCATTGGTTGTCCATGTTGTCCATCAAACTCAAAGACCTCGTCCAGAGTTCCCTGACCTCAGAGAACTCCAAATACCAGAGACCATACCTGCTAAGGACTGTTAGCATACTTCCAGATTCAAGTCGACGCCTCCTTTGGTGGTGCGCACTCATTGGCCGGTTTCTGTAGAGAGGCGGGCCTCGTACAGGCTCAAGGCATGATGGACGAACTCGTACTGCTCACCTGTCTGGATCATACCTCCCCTGCACAGACAGACACTGATAGTTACTGTGATAATGATTCAACAAACATCATTTAACATTCAGGTTTGTTTAAATCGAGATAATTCATTTCAACAGAGTTTGAACAACGAAATTCAAGGAAAGAATTAGTTAGAGTTTGATGGCACCATAGCAACTGAGCAGAAACAAATGATCTTGGCCTCTAACAGGTGCGGGCGGGAACACTGACAAGTTGACAAAAAGTTTAATTATGGATGGACAACAAGTGAAGCCAAAACATCTCAGTCGCCCCCTGGTGGCCGGCTGCAGGAACTAAAAAAGTATAAGCCAAATCAATTTCATGAGGTGTGGTGGATGGTAGATGGTGAAGTTCCACTGAGACACACTGCTAGGCGTTCGGCTGGAATAGTTTTGGTTACCTGTCAGCCCGGAGCTGGCAGGTGATGCTCAGGACATCCACCACTCCCTCCAGCTGCAGCTGTCGACACCCTATCGTCGTAGCGATGAAGCACCCTGTGCGGCCAATCCCGGCACTGCGAGCAGAGGATTGTGGGTAAAGGAGTCATTCCAAAGCATTTTTCAGTCGTAGGAAAATAAACTTGTTTTCCTCTCCGTGTACCTGCAGTGGACGATAACCGGTCCCATAGCGGCAGCCGTGCGCCGGTCCGCCTCGACATCAGCCATCAGCTGCAGCAGCGGCATCGTTGAGTCGGGGGTTTTGTGGTCGGGCCATGATGTGTACCAGTAATGCTGCAGCACGCGGGTTTGATTCCCACACTGCACATACAAACACAAACACGTGAGATTTTAACACCGAGCGCGAAACTTTAATTCTTTTCTCTGCAGTATTAAACTCTGTGTACCTTAAGCGTGAGGCTGCGGGTGGTGTAGTGTTCACACTCTCTGATGCTGTTCACCAACACTTCCACCTTCCCGTAGATTCCTCTCTTTTCCGGCCAGTACAGGACACACTTCTACAGAGAGCCAAGCAAAAGTTTTTAAAAACAGGGCGGACGTCGACCTAATCGACAAACACTGTAACGCTTCACCTCCTCGTTCATGCATTACCTCGTTCTTCTCCTTCAGTTTGGTGATCATGACGATGACGGGCGACTCCTCCTGCCAGGCCATCTGCCAGAAGTCATTCACCGTGTTCACCATCGGACCCTGGGTGGCGATGAACGCCTTCTCGTCACCTAGGTAACCCTGGACGGGAGCCAATCACACAGCAGTGTCAGCAGCCTGCTGGAGGGTCGAGCTCAGGAAGACTTTATTCAAACACACGATGTCAATATTAATCATCAGTTCATTCATCAGCAAAGAGCTCTCTGCTTTACGTGATATATTTCACCTTTATTCTGCTTTCATAACATGTTATTATGACTTTTAATCACAGAAATGTGCAAAAACACATTTAGTGTTGGATTTGTTGATTCATATTTCAGCAGAATTCAAAGAGCTGAAAACAAGAAGCCGTGAGATAAAAGTGAGTTTTAACAGATTTCCTGTCTTTGTCTGAGTTGAACATTTTGTCTGTTGACAGTTTGCATGAACAAAAAGAAAAACAAAGACAATAATATTTAATATAATTTATCCTGACACGGTGACCTGCTTCATATTTCATGTCATCTCCATGCTGACTCCTTTCATGTGATAAATGTCCTGAAGGTATTTGGACAAACTAAATTTAGCCGCTGTGTCGGACGGAGAATTTCGTTTGTTCTCTCGTGTGGTCGACGTTTAAACGAAGCTTCCTGACAGGAAGAAAGTCTATTGTGTATTTTCGAGACTGAGAGCGACATTACAGACTTCTGTAGGAGTGTACTTTCGCTGTGTGTGTGTGTGTGTGTGTGTGTGTGTGTACATTCCAGATAAGTGATGTGGTCGTGTCAGTTTGTTCCAGATTTAACAAACGAATGGTGTCATGGTTATGAAGACGTGGAATGTATCTAAGTACATTAACTCGAGTACAAATGAGATTTTTGTATTTGAATTTTTTACTTCACTACATTTTTTAAAAGTTACTAAAAACAAAACATGAGGAAATAAATGTAAACAAAATGATTAGTTAATTAATCAGTGACTGAAGCTGCAACACAGACTAAATAAACTGTACCGTGTTTTTTACAGCGCAGTGTTTCGGTACTTTGTCAAAATGCCGTGATGCCGTTTGTTCGCCGTACAGGTTTCCTAGGGTTCCACGGCTAGGACTCACCCGTATGTAGTTAGCGTTGATGTAGGAGCTCAGCAGGTCGTTGCAGCTCTTCGACTTCAGGATCACTCTGGAGTGAGGGTCTAGGACAGACAGCGAGGAGAGGAGGCGAGGACACAAAGGAGACAAGGACAGGAGAAACAAAAGATGAAAGATTTGAGACTGATTTGACTTTGTCTTTCAGACAAACCTCTGGTCTTAGTCTTAGTCTTGTATTGGCTCTAACGCCCTTTAGACACGTTAGTCTTGATTTGACCTGGACCTACTTTTAGACTTGGGCCACTTTTCAAACTTGGTTTCAAGCCCATTTTAGACTTATTCCTGCCTTCACACTAACCTTTCTTACACTTCACCTCAAACTGGACTCACACACACACACACACACACACACACACTTGAACACAGGAAGGCGTTTGATTGACAGTGGCTCTAGGTGTGCATTCCTTACCCTTGATTGGCAGGAAGGAAGGAAGGAACACCCCCTGTTGGCTGTTGTATTGATAACCCCGCCCCCTCTCAAAAACATGAGCACACAAACTAATAACTATCTGTGTGTGTGTGTGTGTGTGTGTGTGTTGCATAATGTCTTAATCAGGCCGAGTGCTTGGCTGGCAGTGTGAGAACAAACTGTACTCAGAGGAAAGTGCATTGTTTGTGTGTGTGTGTGTGTGTGTGTGTGTGTTCAGGGAAGAGGGAGGTGCAATATTAGCTGTCCTTGGGCTTGTTGGCCTTTAACCTTAAGCCCCTCCCACATAATAAAACAACTTCCTGGTTCAACAGGAAATGAGAGAGGACGACTGTTTTGGAACTGTTACTTAGCAACACACACACACACACACACACACACACACACACACACACACACACACACAGTACTCACTGGGCAGTATGGTCTTGTATCTGTTCTTGGTCCCGTGGTTTGGGACGTCCAGCTCTTTGGGGTCGATGAAGTTCATCGGGATTTCCTGAAAGAGAAAGTTCAGCGTTGGGAGCGTGAACGTTTAGACGTCGAGAGGACGAACTGATCCATCATGAGTCGATCTGTAGAGCTCGATGTTGGAAATGTTCCTGATACAGTCATTTAATACCTAATTTATGGAACAAACATGTAAACAAAGAAAGCCCTGCACCACCCACTGGACTCCTCCTCTCACCTCTCCACCACCATCTTCATCTTGGTTGGTCAGAGAGCGTTCATCCTTAACACCTCGTCTTCATCCTAGTTACCCGAGGCTCAGCGTTTAAATTAAAGAGCAGGAAACTGACGATGTTGATCTACTCACAGCGAACTCAGCGTGCAGCTTGTGCGTGTTGTTGACGATGTCGCGGAGCTGCTGTCGTGTCAGTGGCCGGCCGGCCGACAGCAGGTACTCCCTGGATGCCGCCTCTCTGGGGGTTACCACGGCGACGCTGAGGGGCTCCACGGAGCCGAGAGCCGACATGTCCAACACGAGAGAGACGTTGGAGCCCCGTCTGGAGGAGGAGAGGGAACGAAAGAAGAGAGAAGACAATAAACATGTGACTCGTGATGGTGTGCATCACTGCTTACTGCAGTTCCTCTAACGTCCACCTGAGGCTGGCTGCAGAAGTGAGTCAGTCTCCATAAGTCCCCATGTTAGACAGCAGAAATAAACATGTTTACAGCCTGGTACAAAAACAGTTTTGGTCTCTGTAGCTAATTTATATTAAGGCTTAAAGTTATGCAGGATTAAGACTTTACAAGACACTGAAACATGCAGGGACACCTGCAAGACTCCTCAAGAGTGAACAGATTTGTTTTTAATTAAACTGAGACTCGTTTCTTCACTCACTTCCTGTTTCAGCAGCGAAAGACGCTGAAAGGGAAATTGTTTGATGGTGGTAAAAGTGTCAGAACAGACAAAGAAGAACAAGAAGAAAAGACAAGGTGTGCTTTGATGGACTCTGTGGGTGGACACTCTTCGTCTGGCTACGTGTCGGCCGACTTCCTCTCCAGGATGCTGCTACTTCCTATTCGTCTGATTGCTGATTGGCTGCCATCCAGAGTGGACAGCGCGCACACACACACAGACACACACACACACCAAGAAAAACATCCTGTTCTCACTCTGAGCCTGAAATCTTCCTTCCCTTTTCATACCTTAAGAAACACTCTGTGCTCTGATGATCGCTGATGTAACCCAGGACAAAATGGCCTCCGAGGTTCGACCCTGCGGACGCGCTTCAAGTCAGCGGAAGAGTTTCAGGCGGCAGATAAAGGCCAAAGTGCTTGACTCTAGGCTGAGGCGCACATTAAGATGTTTTCTTTCCAGTTATGAAAATACTTGAGAGGAAAATGAACTCGGGCCAGTTTTTAAAGAGCTCTTAAGGCAACACGCTGCACAGAAACACCCAGTCACACTTCATTTTAGTTTCTCACGCCCAGACTCTGTTTTCAGTCTCTGAGCTGTCTTTGCAGAGGAAGCTCCCGACGTTCTGCATTTAGCTACATGCAGTCTGTTCAGTTGGTCGTGCAGCTAGCTGAAAACCACCTGTGTTGTTTGTTTGTGGTCTGGCTGTGTTCACTGAGAGTGAGGGGACCGCTAACGCTGCTCATTCAGGGCTTTGGGCTGTAGAGAACGATCGATACCTGCGACACGTCCGCCGAGTTTCTAATTATTATTCGTCTCTGACTGGATCTTCAAACATTGCGAAAAGTTTGACAAAAGTGTCACTGCACAGAGAGATGTCAAAATTTTGTCACAGAAAGTCGGTCATACGTTCTGTGATTCACTGAGCTGGTCTGAGGTCAGTGTGTATTCTTTGGAAAGTTGTCAGCAGTGATGTAAACTTGAATATGAATTGAAGGAAATGAGCTGAAACATGGAAAAACATGGAAAGGTCCTTTAATGGGCCGTTTAGAGATAGTCTGAGGAACATTAGGGTCACTGTGGGCGCTCTAATGTACATTTTCCTGACATGAGGAGAAAAATGACATGAGGAAGGAGCGCCTCCCTTCATGTAAACACGAGTCTGAGGACACATACAGGCGGCGCTGTATAGATTTATGGAAACCTGCTTCACCCTCTGATTGCTGATGAACTATACGCTGAGGACCTCTTTAAAAGTCACGTACGCACCTCGACACCTGACAGCTCCAACAATCACAGGTTAGAGGTGACTGTACTCTAAACACACACACAAACACACACATCCGTCTCTAAACATGGCCGACAATCTGAGCGCTCTTTAGGTGAGTTTCCGTCCAAACGTTGAGAAAGTTTAAAAGGTTCAGTTCGTGAGATTTTACTGGATCTTCACTGCCAGATCTCACCAGATGTTTTCTGACTGTGATCAAACTAAGACGACCTCCAACAGGGACACACTCATCGCACGCATCCTCCAAAATGATTGATTTCCTGACCTGACCGATTTTTTTTCATAGGACGATCTAAAACCTGGACGTAGTCTCTGAGACATCCCCACAGACTGTCTAAAACCTGGACGTAGTCTCTGTGACGTCCCCGCAGACTGTCTAAAACCTGGACGTAGTCTCTGTGACGTCCTCGCAGATTGTCTAAAACCTGGACGTAGTCTCCGTGATGTCCCTGCAGACTGTCTAAAACCTGGACGTAGTCTCCGTGACGTCCCCGCAGACTGTCTAAAACCTGGACGTAGTCTCTGTGACGTCCCCGCAGACTGTCTAAAACCTGGACGTAGTCTCTGTGACGTCCCCGCAGACTGTCTAAAACCTGGACGTAGTCAATCAAAGCGTCCACACTCTTAACTTTAAGCCTTACTATAACTTCAGCAGGTGAGTTGTATATAAATTCAGTTTAATCCTTTAACTTTGTTCTGTCTTTCACTTTAATCTGGCGGTCGTTGCTCTTTGTTTGTGGTCTCATTGTATTAAATCAAATACAAAAAATCTTTGTAAATGTTTTCGGAGGAAGGAAACACACTCAACATGTTTGTTAGACCTCGGGGATTCACGCTCTGTAACTCTTTATCCTGACATTATTTCTGTCACAATAGCAAACTCACTGCCCTCTGCTCACGTACACACACACTGTTTACACACTGACACACTTCATAATTCAGTTTATGAACCATCAGCAGACAGAACAGGACGCAGTGAAACACAGATCAGTGTTCCTCATTTTAAATCAGCATGTAACTGTAGCTGCTGCCAGCTGCTGTTAGCTCAGTCTGTTAGCTGCTGTTGGCTAATGTTAGCTTACTTTGTTGTTGTTCAGCTGATTCACAAACTAATCCGCAGAGAGGCGGGGCTAAATCACAGGAAGTTACCTTTCTTGCAGTCCTGCAGCAGGTTTCATCCTGAAGGGGGAGGGGCAGGGCTTTAGCTCGTAATTGGCTGTCACCGGGACAACGCAGGTGAGGGGGGCGTGGTCGCTGCTGACAGCGTGGACGGGGGCGGGGCTAAGAGGAGACGCACAGTCAGACACGTGGTTTATTTCAACACGTTTGTTTTTGGATATCTCGTCAGCTGACTCACCTGGGCAGAGGGACGACAGGAGGAGTGAGGCGGCGGCAGGCTACGATTGGCTGCTGCGGCTGGGGAATGGGCGTGGCTAAAGCTGGAAGGAGCTCAGCTTGGACCATGCTTCCTGACGTCACAACCTGGACGACACGAGGAGTCATTAATGTGTACTTGTGGTTTACACGTATGTTTATGTGGTGTCCCGTGCTGACCTTGGTGCCCTTTGACCTCTGGGCGGAGTCTGGGGGGACGGTTGGGGTCAAGTGGAGGTCAAGGGGCGGGGCTTTCAGCTGTCTGTCAGAAACGTGGACCTTCTCTTTAAGTCGGTACAAAACCTGGACAAAAACAGAACGAAGGAACTTTTTAAACCCGTCAGCTGTGTGCAGACTCTGTGTAAAGGTGCCTTATAATGAAGTTTGTTTATTATTATTATTATTATTATGGTCAAATCTGAGCAGAGATTCAGACTCTGATTGGCTGATGAACCCTACACATGAACTGTTTCTCTGTGTAAGTGCTCCCTCATGTGGACTAAATGTGACACTGCAACTCAAACAAAACAGAAAAAGTCTCTTATTAATAATCTTCATTAAACTTCTTCACTGTGTGTGTGTGTGTGTGTGTGTGTGTGTGTCTACAGTGACCTTTGACCACAGCCACAAATTGGCTAACGGGCCGTTGGGTGTCTCAGCCAATCAGAGCAGCCGGGGGTGGACAGCAACATGTTGCATTATGTCAACGATTATGCTGATCTGTGTGTGTGTGTGTGTGTGTGTGTTACCATCAAGCAGGTGATGATGATGACGAAGATGGTGAAGAAGAGGACGACGGCGTAGAAGCCCTCTCTGCTCCAGACGTGATCCCTCTGCTCGCCCTGCAAGACGTTCTTCTACGACACACACACACACACACACACACACACACACACACACACACACACAGTAATTAACAGATGCTCCATATTTACCTCAGTGGGATTACACTTCATTGGGATGTCTGACAGTCAGACGTGGACGCTGTGCAGTGTGTGTGATGTTGTCACGTCTCTCATGCTGCAGTGCAGAGTAATAATATTAATATAATCTATAAAGCTGCTCTGTTCTTCCTCGGGCTGATCGATGGGACTTTAATAGTTCCATTAAACTTTTAGCAGCAGCACTCTGCTCTCTAACAATCCAGATCCATCCTTTCCATCCGTCTCCACGGGGACCAACGAGACTGCTTAACGAGACGCGGTTACCTGGGCGACCGAGCAGGCACACTAATATTTTCAAACACACACACACCTCGGTGGAGACTTCAGTGATGCCGAAGTGTCCCAGATGTCGGTGGAGGACCCTGACGTTCAGTGATTGGATGACCTCTTCAGCGGGGCGGGGCTCGGAGTTGCCCAGCCTATCAGAGGACACAAAGAGCTCGATGCCATTCTTCTCCTCCTGTAAGAGCCGTCCGTCAGCCAATCAATCAATCAACTGATCGATCACTGTGAGTGTGATGTATGAACAGTTTCTTACATTCAGCCGGTTGATGTGCACGTGTCCTGCAGGAACGCCGAGCGCCGCCGCTACACCTTCCCGAAACCACCGAAGAAGACTGACGTTCAGCCTCCTCACGTCCACAGCCAGATACTGAGAGAGAGAGAGAGAGAGAGAGAGAGAGAGAGAGAGAGAGAGAGAGAGAGAGAGAGAGAGAGAGAGAGAGGTGAGTTGATGAAGATAAACAGCTGGTGAGGTGCCATTAAACCACCACAGAAGAAGGAGAAGCAGCTGATTAGATCACATGGACGTACACCTTCCTCAGCAGACAGTTTGTCAGTGTAGATTCAGATCAAACAGGCAGATGTTGTCTGAACCTCCATGAGTAGTTTGGTAGGTTTGATTCGGTGACTGTACAGAGGAGCCACCGCGTTCACTGCCACCGCTGTGCAAACGTTTCTGTTGGGTCTGTGAGCATGGTGAGACTAAAAGTCAGACCTGACTGCCTCAATCAAACCAACCCGAGTGTTTTTGGTTCATTCATGTCCAGATTTCCAAACTCAAGGCTTCAAAACGTTTGTCCACAAGCCAACAATGGGTGAAGTCACGTTAGCTTGACACGTCAGAGGCATTTTGGTCTGCACTCTATGAAAAAATGAACAGGTATGTGCTGTAAGTGTACGGTTATATCTGTATGTTACACCCGTACACCTGATTGTCCATCCAGTATTCTACAGTAACCTATCAAAATGCTGCGCCTCTCACGACAGGTTGTGGTGCTCGTCTCCGTCAGAAACCAACATGGCTTCTGGGTGCCGTGCAGTGGTTTTGTCCTGCAGCTCCATCATCACCAAACAGATCGAATCATAACATCATCGCTGCGCCGGCCGCTGTTATTTCATCTCCTGCTCCATCAGTGCTCGCTCTTGTTTGGCTCCTCTGATTTTCCCAACAGTCTCTCAGCTTTCAACAAAAGTGATATGGAGACAGGTGTAACACACACACACACACACACACACAGAGTAATGACTCATGCTGGATTTACTTTACGACCCCGAGGGCTCAAACACACACACACACACACACAGTTGACTGGTGTGTGCGTTGCTGATGTTGCTAAGGAACACGAGCCCCCCCCCTCGAAGAAAGTCTTCACCTCCTGCCGTCTGTAAGCCTCTCAGCTCGGTCTAAACCTCGTTTACGCTGCTGTCTAAAGAGGTTACACCACGAGGCTTCGTCTCCTCAGAACACATCACGGCTACACAACGGGAGCTCTGATTGGTCAGCCTCGACTGCTTGAAGAGTCATTAACCTTCTGATTTTCTACATCTCTGCTGCTGATCTTCAGCTCACTGTGTCTCCATCACAGCGAATAAAACAACACGACTGGACCTAAAAGTCACATGTTCAGTAACCAAACATGGCAAACTGAATATCTCTGGACATCTGGAGACGTTACCGTCACCAGTGTTTATGCTAAGCTCGGCTAAACCATTGACAGTATAAAGAATCGAGCTCAGTGTGGTGGCTCGGGCTGCCGCCATGTTTGTAGTCCTGCCTCTTCCACCTCTGTCTAATGTAAATATCATCATACATGATCTGTTCTCTTTGTCTGAAACTGATCATCGATTATCTCGAACTGTTGGAAACAAGACGACTCCCCAAAACATTAGACCGGAAACACTGTGTGTGTGTGAGACGGCTGTGAGCTAATGGGTAAAACAACATGTTCTGTTGCCACTTAATTCAATATCAGGAACAATAACCACAGCCAGATGGTCTCAACACACACACACACACTAAACACTCACACACACAACACACTAACTAAATGAGGGCCCTGACGGTTATTTTCATTATCGATCAGCTGATTTCTCAATGAATCAGTCGTTCAGTTGGTAAACTATCTGGAGGACGGACGAGATGAACCGACAGACTAAAACCTGAAAGTTTACAGACACATGAAAACATTTCAGAAGCTGTAAACACACGTTTCTGTAATTAATCAATGAATGTTTCAGACCTGCAGTAAACAAACGATCAAACAGGCACAGACTGAACAAACGACCTTACCAAGTGAACATGGAAACATTGCTGACGGTCCCCGTCGATCACAGGGAGCTATTCTCTCAATGAACACCGCCGTGTGCCTGTCAGTCACAGCTCAGGGACTTTTCGCTCCATTTCCTGATCTAGTCATTCTGTGATCTCTGATTGGCTTAGAGGGGGACGGCGCTCAACCTGCCACCTGATTGGCTGTCGTCCAGGTAATGCCATTATCCTGCTGCGCTTTCTGTCGGGATCAGGTGCTATTTCTGTCCGACACACACACACACACACACACACACACACACACACACAGTAATAACCACTAATTAGCTAATAACACTAGGGGGGCTGGGGGGGCAATTTAGACCAATCAGATAACAGAGAGCAGGCGGGGGGGGCATCTAAATATTAAAGAAAAAAGATTTGTTTTATTTTGAAATACAGAGAAAAGCAAAAATGATTTCTGAGACGTCCCCGCAGACTGTCTAAAACCTGGATGTAGTCTCTGAGACGTCCCCGCAGACTGTCTAAAACCTGGACGTAGTCTCTGAGACGTCCCCACAGACTGTCTAAAACCTGGACGTAGTCTCTGTGACGTCCTACAGACTGTCTAAAACCTGGACGTATTCTCTGAGACGTCCCCACAGACTGTCTAAAACCTGGACGTAGTCTCTGTGACGTCCTACAGACTGTCTAAAACCTGGACGTAGTCTCTGAGACGTCCCCGCAGACTGTCTAAAACCTGGGCACCTGTGGGTAGAAAACTACAAGCCTGCAAGTCAAAGCAGAGGGTTCAGTGTCTGAGCAGGTTTGAATGTTGCACAAACCTCAGCCTGCACACAGGACAGAGCTTTAAACTACTAAATAATTCAGCACAGTGTGTGTTACGTCTGCTAGCGGAGGGAACTTTGACGCCACCCCAAACCCACCAAGAGAAACATGATTCACATGACCACACACACACACACACACACACACACGTTATCGACATGTTTGTGCATCAAAAATGATCTGCGTGTTTTTAAAGGTCTGATGTTGACATTGATGTTCATACGCCGTGTGATGACATTTTTTCCTCAAAGGAACCAACACAAGCGTGAATAACGTAACCTCACGTCAACCCACTCATTCAGCTGTGTGTGTGTGTGTGTGTGTGTGTGTGTGTGTGTGTGTGTGTGTGTGTGTGTGTGATCTCACTGAGTTGGATGTTTTGCACATGGTGCTCACGTTTTTCCCGCCGGCACTCGCTGCACAACTAACAGGCTGCCAAACAAAGACTCGTTACACGACAGCAGGATGATACAAACTGTCACTGCACTTTACAGCTCTAACGTCACATCAACGTTACATCAACAGTCAAACTCCATCTTATATATATTAACATATTTCCTGAGATTTAGTTTCATTTTCAAACTTGTACTCTTCAAACCGACGATGACACTGTGACATCACTCGAGGACGAGACACTGAAACATCTCTACAACTTGATTCAAACGTTTCCTGCTGCTGCTTCACGCTCAGTTCAAATCTCAGACTCCATCTTCAGCACTGAATCCAAACTCAACAACAGGCGTGTTCAGTTTGTCATGCTTCAACAAACAAGCTCGTTCTGACACACACACACACACGACAGGCTGTGTGTAGCAACCAGCTCACACGTGCTGCGAGAACCCGACAGGGGAGCAAAGGCCACACACACACAGACACACCCAGACACACACAGACACACACCCAGACACACACACAGACACACACCCAGACACACACACAGACACACACACAGACACACACACAGACACACACACAGACACACACACAGACACACACAGACACACAGACACACACACAGACACACACACAGACACACACACACACACAGACACACAGACACACACAGTGTCTTGCAGGCATGTGGTGAGCTGCAGAGATGGGAGGTGACTGGGTACCATCTGGGACTTACACAAGCTCTCTGCCTCCATCCAAACATGTTTTAGTGTTCCACGACGACAGAACACGTCAGGTTTAACGTGTTCGCAGCGTGTTGGCTGCACGTAGCTCTGAATCAACGCGAGACAAACGTTAATACAACATTTAAATGATTCAATATAAACAGCTAATGTGGATGGATAGAACGGTCAGCCTTATTTGTATTCTGTCTTTTATTAATGTCAGACGAGTGTGTGTAAAGGATGAGCATCAAACTGAGTATGCTGTCCTTCTCATGGCGTCTTATTAAAGAAGAACTGACTGACTGATCGCAGCCCATCACCGTTTTAACAGTTTGTGTTCTACATGTTTGATTCTGACCTTTGTCTCTACGTCCATTAAGCAACATGGTTGTCATAGCGATGTGATGGAACAGCAGCAGCCTGCAGGGATGGGTCATGTGACCACACGCGGGAAGTCAATTAACGCAGAACAGGGTTATGTAAGGCAGTGTGCAGCCTCGCAGCAGATTCTCATTGATGAAAGCAGAGGACACAGAGACAGTGAGACACAGAGACACACACAGACACACAGAGACACAGTGAGACACAGTGAGACATACAGAGACACACAGAGAAACACAGAGACACAGAGAGACAAAGAGACACAGTGAGACACAGAGAGACACAGTGAGACATACAGAGACACACAGAGAAACACAGAGGCACAGTGAGACACAGTGAGACACAGTGAGACACAGTGAGACACAGTGAGGTCTCCAAAATGAACTGACTCCATGTTCACTCATTCCTAACTTCAAAATATTCACCGTCCCCGCAGACTGTCTAAAACCTGGACGGACAGACAGGTAGCCCCGTCTGTAAACTCCCAGCATACACCGGTGTAAAGCAAAAGACAGACGTTTCTCCAGATTGCCTCGCCTCCCACAATGCATCTGTGGCGACAACGACCTCCGGCTGAGGATTGTGGGAGTGTTTGGCGGTGAGATGTGCAGATATTCAGTTAAATGAATAATCTGCTACACGTCTCTAGAAATAAACAAACGTCTGTGTCCTCAGACTCACAGCGTTTATGTCTCATGTGATTCATTTGAATTTCAAGGACTTTATAAATACTTTCCAGGACTTCCAGGACTAACGCTGCAAGAACAAAACAAAACAATCATACCGTCTGTCAGTCTGTCTGTGTTTCAATGTCACTCTGAAGGTCGCTGCTGTTTATCTAAGACTTATGTAACCACCCATTGTGTAGGTAAGTGGGTCTCTCTCACACACTCATGATTAGTGTTCCCATGGCAACTGAGAGTGCAGCATCTCTCCTCCGGCGCTGTAGCCACAGAGGACTCTGCAGCTCCTTGCCATCGTCCGTTCGCTCTGACCTCTGACCTCGTCGGTATCGGTCACCTGTGACCTTTGAGAAGGGCGGAGACGACCTCCTCCTATCAGGCGAGCCTCGGCGGGAGTGCAGCAGTGCTTAGTCACATCAGCTGGCTGTCAAAGTGAAGCCATCGATGACACTCGCAGCACCGGCTGGATGTTCGGTAGCCACAAGGTGACAATTCACAGAGCAAATCTAATAAAACTGTTGCTTTCCTGGAGTGTCCTATCAATACTCTGATACTTTTAATACTACATGCGTAAAACAGAACAACGCAATCATTTAACTAGCTCTGCTCCTCGTGTCCTGACTGACAATCAGAAAGCGAGAGATGTGATCCTGAGAGCAGGTGACGTGACCAAGAACGCGCCCAGTTGGTGCCAATGTCATTCTGTACCGCCATGATGGACGGCCTGTTGAAATAAACAGAAAAAAGCTAACATCGCCGTCAGGAAGCGGATTACTCACCACGGTCACCAGGTGGCGTGCAGACACCACGGCGTGCTCCGGCTGCACCTTGTGATGTGGCCGCGCGAGCAGGTTCAAGGTTTGCTGGCCAACGGGCTCCTGGCGAAAGTGGGAGTCCAAGTGGGCGGACGGCATCACTTTGGCTGACCTGGCAGGGTGCTGATGGTGCTGATGGTGGTGGTGGTGGTGGAGGTGGTGGGACTCGGGAAGGTTGTCCACATCGTGCTGCGAGTTCAGGTCATGAAGACGACTGGAGCGTCGAGAAGGGAAGAGATGAAGCTCGTGATCACCAGAAGACGATTCTGAGGAGATAAGACGACGACAGGGGAGATGAAGACTGTCTAAAACCTGGACGTAGTCTCTGAGACGTCCCGCAGACTGTCTAAAACCTGGACGTAGTCTCTGTGACGTCCCCGCAGACTGTCTAAAACCTGGACGTAGTCTCTGTGACGTTGTAGCCTCTAAGGACTGATGCTCTTTGAAACAGGTCGTTCTCCAGCACAGACTGAGAGCAGTCTGCCCGTCTGTCTCTGTCTGTGTGTCTGTCTGTCTGTCTGTCTGTCTCTGTCTGCTAGCAGCATCTTTGGTCAGGATGGAGGCTTTCATGAGCCTGCACACAGGCTGAGAGAGAGAGAGAGAGAGGAAACCCCGGCACACCAACTGAACTCAGCCAACCATGATGAATGTGAACACTGCATAATTCATTCAGTCTTTATTTATCCTGCGAGGAGAAAAAGTAAAGCTTCTTTCCCCTCCGGCAGCATCCGGCTTCACGTTTACAGCGACGTGTTCATACTGAAAGACCTGAGAAGATCTATTTAAAGACAACGCAGAGCAGAAGCTCCAGCAGGCGGACCACAGCAAAGTCTTAGTACAGAGGCAGAGACGTACTCCTTTGTCCTTCATTTAATTAAGTTAATTTAACACGTTGAAATGGATCTATGCAGTGCTGTGGATAGTATGCGTTTAGATGTTGTTTACTTTCTTTCAATACCTACCTCCAGGTGTCTGGATGATCCAAATGTGATTTGATACAAGTGCACCTGCATCACAAGGTTATGAATTTAGCATAATTTAATGCAACTTTAAGCCTTAATATAAGGCTATGTGGCATGATGGTTGCCACTTAGACTAGACGGAGGTGGTGTACCACCAATGGCACGGTAGTAGTTTGAGGTTTAACAGGCTCACTAACTAGCCAAAGATGCAGCGGGTGTTTCTTGTGGTTGCATGCAGAGTGATTAAAGTTCCTCGTCACAGTCTGAGCTGACAGAGCGCTCGTCGACTGTGAAACTGTGTCCTCCAGACTGTCTGCCTGCTGAAGTCAGGACTATTTTTCTTGGCTGCATCTGTGCCACAAATCTGTCTGACTGTTTCTGTGAAGCCAGCTGCTGGTTCTCTAAAATAAATGCACGTGTTACATTCTGCTGCGTTGAATTAAATATCAGGAAGCAGCATTTTAACAAGGTTTCAGCTGACTGAACGAGTCCTCTCAGACGGGCTGACGCAGCTCCTCTCGCTCTTTCTGGCTCCTTTTCTCCCTAGTGACAGCGTCCTGGTTGCTATGTGTAACTCTGAGCTGTAATTGGACAGAAGAGTTGACCCTGCCTCGCCTCCTTGGGAGCTGTCAGCCAATCACAGGTGGAGTTAGAGAGGGCCGACCCGGTAACGCTGTGGGGAGACACACTCCCCAACACACACACACACACACACACACAAGTAAATGACTGTCTGCTCTCATGGTAAAAATCAAATCATTTGTTTTGACTTCCTGTGTCAAAACAAAAGCATACAGCTAAACACTCTGTCCATTCTTCTGATGGCTGAGAAACATTTGTAATACTCATCAACAACATCCTAATGTTTACGGAGGCGACATGTCATCATGTCAGCTGATGAGCAAAAAGAAAGGTCAGAAAGTCATTTGGCCGACGCCATGTTTGTAGTCCTGTCTCTTCCGCCTTCCAGCTAATCTAAAAATCGGCTCAGACACCTGTAGAGCACACACCTGTCAATCGAAGCTACCCCAAGGATTCTGAGGGTAGCTGAGCGAGCTACAACTGCCATTAACGAGTGCAGTGGGCCTAAGTTAAGGTGCCACAAACTGCAGTTCCTCTAACGTCCACTTGAGGCTGGCTGCAGAAGTGAGTCAGTCTCCATAAGTCCCCATGTTAGACAGCAGAAATAAACATGTTTACAGCCTGGTACAAAAACAGTTCTGGTCTCTGTAGCTAATTTCCCAGTTCATGACAACTGTACTGAGGGTGAATTTATATACAACTCACCTGTTCACATTATATTAAGGCTTAAAGTTATGCAGGATTAAGAGTGGGGACGCTTTGATTGACAGGTGGGCGTGGTCACAGGTAAATAAAACAGTGTCTCTGTCAATCTAAATGTATTCTTAATTAGTCAGCGTCTGACGGCCGTTGCAGAAGCTGCAGCTGGGAGCCAGTTAGTTAACCAGTTCAGTGAGCCCTCATGTGTGGACGCTTCCTCTGACCTGGATTCAGTTTTCAGGGAGGAAAAACGTGCATCAAACAGGCGCAGAGAGAATATCAGGATCACAGTGTGTCAGGGAGGTTTGGCTATAAGAAAATATTTCAGCATGATTCATTCCTTCATGGTGAGGACTCACTGTTTTTGTCTTCATATCAGTGTGGATCTGTGGGATCTCTCCAAATACAAGAATATCCAAAATGTTTAAATTCAGCAGTGCAGGATGTTTTTTTTTGCATATTTTATAAATATGAATATCCTAATAGTCCAGTATTATCACATCATTAGAGCTGAGCTTGTGTTGTGAGGATTTAATGCACAATATGCTCCAAGCAGCAGCTTTTAAGGCGTGCAGCAAACACTATTTGAGCACTAACTGATGACAGATATCTTAAAATATCTGAATTAATGGACACATTTGCACATACATGTTCTGTTTGTAAGCTCGCATTAGAGGAGCTGTGACCAGCATTTTTACAGTCTAATAAAATAACAGGCTAATCATCACGTTAGCTCCACTGCAGCTCGTGTTTGTACAGAAAACAGGCGCTTACCTGTGACCAGCAGCTGTGTCCATATTAGACACAAGAGCAGAAACATGGTGAGGAATCCTCTGTGGCTCATCCTTTCCTCTGTCTGCGGCTCAAACTGAAATAAATCGGCCCCTGCAGCTCCTCTCGGTGTTGAAACGGTGCATCAAGGGGAAGCAGACGGTGTATATTTCCGTTCATCTAACTGTGGCTCCGCAGCATGCAGCACCAGCATGAGGGAGGAGACGCTGCCAGAGCTGCTGCCGGAGATCCGCTCCCAACGCCGGCCCCGAGCCACGCTCCTTCTCCCCCTGCCCTTCGGTGTCCTACAGCGGCCTGGCTAGAGGAGGAACAGCGGCTGTTCAGCGGCAGCGGGAGGAGGAGAAGTGGAGGGGTTTCTCCATCTGACACCGAGAGAAGACGGAGAGGTGTGTGTGTCTGAGATGGAGTTCAGGTGGAGGCTGGTGATGAAGAGGGAGAGAGGAAGGGGAGGGGAAGAGGCGTGGTGGAGGAAGAGGAGCATCATCAACATTAAAATTATTTTTTAATTATTTACTTTATTTGTGACATAAATACACACTTAACGTTACTGATTTATTGTCATAAAATACGTAAATTTAAATGAATGTATTTACTCACCTTTAGCTTCCATGGAGGGTCGCAAACAGGTCAAAACACCGACTTAAAATTAGGTTACCTCAAACAGTAACTTGAGCTAATTCACCTGCGTTTCGGTGTAACGAGTGACCGTGTTATCTGGTGACCGTAAGCCCAGTGCAGGTGGCAGGGGTTAAAACATGAAGAGTATAATATATGTACATGTGAAAATGAGAATAAAAACTACAGAAAACAGCAACACGTTCGGCTAATGGTCACTCGAAACACCGTCACCTGCGTCGAGGTTACGCTAATGTAGCTAATATATGCTAAAAGAAAGCTACATTAGCATGGTCGCGTAGAAGCTAACGCAGCAAAGTGCGATAAAATATTCGTATCTATTACAACTGTCAGTCTGTCTCACTTCGTAAATATGGATATTAATTAATTACCGAGTGGCCACAGCTCGGCAGCCTTAGCAAGCTACGCTCGTTAACTGTAACATACGAAGTAGCATGCTAAAGAATTAGCATGCTGCGTCATTACATGAGCGGTTTGAATCCAAAATGGCGGCATGTCGTCTCATACAAACCGTGATTAGAAGCAGCCGAGCGGGAAAAAATAAACATTCAAAGCGTTAGTTGTATCTATAAGTCAGTGATATAACTCATTTACAGTTACTAAATCTTCCCTTTCACCAATTAACCATCAAGTTAGCGAACAGCTGACCTCTGTAAATGGATATAATTATGAGACATTAGTGTTAACGAGTGACGGGAAGTTCGTCTCTTTTTAGGGACTCGGATCATTTGACTTAACTCACCAAGAAGAGTCGGCTCCCAAATGGCTCTTCATTTTACCAGTTCATTTATACCTTAAAAAATAGCCAAATTTAGCACTGATTTGTACCATAAGTCAACAGTTGTAACATCCTATAATTCTACATATTCAAAATTAAAAAATACATTTTATAATATCAACCACCACCACAGCACATGACAAACAGGGATCAGAAACCTGCATATGATGTTTACATGCAAGGTTATGCCAAATTTTGAAAAAATAAATGAATAAGACTAATAGTCTGATACCAGTGTGCATGCAGGATATAGCACGATGGTTCGCGGTCTTTGAAAATGACTTTAAACTCAAGGTTCACATTTTAGTTGTATCCGTTTGATGTGATTCACTGAAGGAGGCCAAGGAATATGGGAAAAATGAGAAAATGCAGCAAGTACACCTTATTTTATCACAGATGTGGTCACAAGGTCAAGAATTAATCTCTGTGTTCATGTTCTACCCTTTTAGGGGGAACAGTGGAAATCAGTCTTTGGTTGACGGACCAAAAGTAGATATTGTCAAATTGAGGCGTGTCTCCGCCTCATGCTCTAATTCTTAAGGAGCATCCATCTTTTACAGGAAGCCCTGCCCATCGTCTGACTCCTGGTTTCACTTTCACCGCCTGCTAGTCATCTCACATCAACATCACTGCACATTTGGATGTTTCTCTACTCCGTCCACCACCACCACCACCAGCAGCAGCAGGAGGAGGATGCCTCAGGTCAACCCCCATCTTCGGTATCTCCTCTTCGTCTTCTGCATCTTCCTCGTGGTGAGTAACTGGACTTTGAGTCGGGAAAATGTCTGAAGCTTTTTTGAGAAGACACAAAGTGGATCTGCAGCCACAGCAGAGAGAATATGAGTGACCTCTGCTGGTGAGATGGACGAGGTACATTTATGAGTCAGGTATTTAAACTAAAGAGGAAAACAGCTCTGCATTTCACTGGATTAGAGGCAGTCTGTTGATTACTGATGTTTGTAACTCATCATGTGATTCAACAGGAAATATCACACGCCTCAGCAGAGACAGCGATGAGCCTTCAGCATAAAATGAAACTGCAGCCAGTGATAAAGTTCTTCTTCTGCCCTTGATTCACTTTGTGTTCGTCTTCCTGCTGTTCTCTCCCATGCTTCAGATTGTGGGTGGACTCGTCTTCATCGTCGCCTTGGCTCAGCTGTTCCCATCGCAGGACGTTGTACATGGAGGAAGTGACGTAAGCCAACACTGGAGAGACACACAAACACATATATGTATTACACAGCACTAACCAACCAATCAACTCTCTGTTATCCAGTTTAAAAGCCAGACAACCAGTCATATCATCCTCTACATCCATGGCTCCGTTACCATGGCGATCGGCATCCTGGGAGCCTGTGGAGCCCATCAGAAGAACCTGGTGTTTCTGAACATGGTGAGCAGAAACGCCAGAAACAGATGGCGAGAGTCAAAACAAGAGTTTTGAACACGTGGAAGCTAGCTTGTGAGGCCATGGAACACCTGACTGCCAAACTATAAAAATAAAACACATGCACAACTTACATTTGTGTATTGACACCTCAACTTCAGCAGCTTCCTCTGTCGCCATTTTCACAATGCTGGCTGTCCCTCACCTTCAGATGACCACTGAGGACTTGAAGTCCTCTTCTGAGTGCACCACACATCAACTCTTTTAACTTTTATACTAGCACATAAAAAACTGATTCCTCTTCCTCTGCAGTTCCTGGTGTGTACCATCGTTGAAGTTCTGCTGATGCTCCGAGCTGGAGTCCATGCTGCTGAAGACCGACCCAAGGTAACAGTCCAGGTACCCACATCATCATCATCATCATATCAAATTACCTTCACTTGCTGTACTTCTTACGTGTGTTTATAGTTGGAGATTCTGGTGGAGGAAAGGTGGCGTTCGTTTCTTCCACTGGATCAGGCTTCAGACGACGTCCAGAAACGGGCTGAAGCTCTGCAGACATCAGTGAGACGCTCACACACTCACAACAATAATAAACGTGGAGAAATCAACTTTTAAGAGTTACATGAGACGATGGATGTAGATCTGTTGTCAGTGTAATGAACACTGCAGCCCATAGGGGGCACTAGCTCTCCTTCTTCTTCTTCTGTGGTGTTTAGCTGCACTGCTGTGGTCTGTTCAGTTATGAGGACTGGGAGCAGAACATCCCTGACTCCTGTTTGTGCGTCCAGGAGGAGGAGATGGAGGACAAGTGTCAGTCAGTCAGCTACAGAGTGAGTTACGTCCATAAGCATCCTCCTCCTTAAACCTCAGAGATCATGTTCGTCTGAATATAATCACTTCACATGCTCAGTTTCAGAGTGTAAAAGTCCTCACAAAGATAGAAACACTGAGTTTGTCTCCGTCTCACCTTCCAGAACTTCCTGTTAAACCTTTTCTGGCAGAAGAAGTCTGTCTTCAGACAGGTCAGTAGACAGAATTTAGTTATGTACTTAAATAAGTTTACACAGTTCTCAGATGTCTTGCTCAAACAGCGTCTCTCTCTGTACCCTGTCTGTAACACTTTTGGTGTCTGTCCCTTTAAATGCTAACGAGCTGCTAGCTCAGTCCGTCCTGGTGACAGGTTACCGTGACAACAGTCGAGCTCAAGCATCCCTGGAAGAAACATGGCCAGGAACAGCTGTTAGCGTCGATTAGCACGAGCTAACGCTAACTGGGGAGGCGGCTGCTGTCTTTAACACCCCAAATTCAAAAATCTTCATGTAGAGGAGCTGAAACACGTCCGCTTTAAAGAAAACAATAAAGTTTACAGAAAAAGAAGTTTGACACTGACACTGTTGCCAAGTGAGGACGTTGACCAACGTTCTGACTGTGATTGGAGCACAGAGCAAATGGGGGGCGTGGCTTATGACAGGTCAGTTTACCTGAGTCTTCTCTCTCGTCTGCCCTCATCAGAACTGCTTCCCCTTCATCGTGGACTCCGTTAGAACAAATGCTAACATCACACTGGCCGCGGTCTTCACTGGGCTCGCCCTGGCGGTGAGTTATTAAACACATTAACACGCCTCAGAGGTGAGAAGCTGGACATCATTTTTCATCTGTGCGTCAGGTACAGAGAAAAGACTTGATGTGAGTGTGTTTCCCCTGTAGCTGCTGGGTTCGGTGCTGTCTTCACTGATGATCTACCAGATCAACACCTGCAATGGGCCGAACGCGGCGCCCTTCCCCATGATGTTCACCGACCCACCGCCTGCCTACCAGCGCCTGTAGACCGCCATCACCACTGAAACCAAACCATGAAGCTTCAAATATTCCTGCTGCTTGGTCTGGGCTGGTCCAGATGATCAGAGTCCTCGAGCTCATAGTGACTTATCTTCGGCTGCATTTTAAATGTAGAACCTTGAATGTTATAAATAAAATAAAGATTGTTTATCAGTCCCAAACCTCGAGTCTTAAGTCCCTGTCCTGGCTTCATGCCAGCGCTAACAGGATCCTACACGAACAGAACATATCAGTCACATCAGGTCACGTTCTTCTCTGAGATGAGCTGTAGACATAGAAAGTGGCACAAAAAGAAAGACATTGGCTTTGGCTTGTAAACGTCTGTATTTTCACTGAACAAATAGACCACAAATGCTAGACGTGATCACATCACCTTTATGGTAGTCTGAGGTCATCTCTGATAAATAATAAAGTTTCTGTTTCACATCTAAACTCTGATCGCCCCCGCGTCACCTGTGTACGGCGCCTTCAGCCTCGTTTATCTGCACGCCTGTATGTCTGAGAGAACTGACTTCTGCAGCCAGCCTCAGGTGGACGGGTCATGAACCGCAGGTGACCCTGTCCCTGCCTGAACGTGGCCTAACTGTGACTCATCTGAAAGTACAGTGTGTCCATGCAGTGCAGCACAGATGAACAGTACATGTACTCCCAGCCTGCGTTAACAGTAGCTGGATACATGTTCAGGCAGAAGTCTTCCTGCGGACCCTCAGTGTGTCAAAACAACGGGAATTTTCCACTTCTCTTCCCGGAATGAAGCCCCCTCCCTCGGCCCTCCCTCCCACCAACCTCCGCTATCATCACTCACCGGATGTTTCCTTTTCGGGCACGGAGTGGCTCCTCCCCCCCTTTGTTGTGTTTCCTGGAAGCCGCGCGCCCCCCCCCGCCGGTGTCCCGCCTCTGTGCCCGGCTCTTACAGCGCCCCCCCCGGCCGCGTCCTCACTGAGAGCCGCAGCCGTCGGAGCAGAAACACTGTCCAGGTTTTCTCGTGTGTGTGTGTGTGTGTGTGTTCAGTCCGTAAACATGTCTCAGATCAACGTCTGCCTCAAGCACATATTCACCGTCTTCAACATCTTCTTCGCGGTGAGTTGGCGCCTTTAATAACCGTTAAAATGTCGCCGGTCGTCCGGAGCTGTCGGTGAATAAAAAGTGCGTAGTGCAGGTTGGAGTGTGGCCTCGTCAGAGACACACCTGAGCACACACACCTGAGCACACACACACACAACACGGGAGCTTAGAGTGAGGCTGTTCATTCATATCCACATGTTAAACTTAAACAGAAGCTTTATAAAGTAAAGTGATAAATGTTCACAGGTTTAAATCTGCCTGTGGGTGACAAATGTGCGCAGTCATCGTCCGTCGAGGATGTTTGGGTGACTTCTGCCACAAAAAACATTCAAATCTTTTATGTCACTATTATGATTATTATTGCACCTTTGTAGCTGTTTATTTGTACTAACATACACATATGACAGCAGGTGTGCTTAACTAAGTCTGTTAATGAGAAAAATAGAGATAAAATGTTAATTCGTATTTAAATTCGCTGTAAAAGCTGTAAAAAGTAAAATAACTCTATAATGTATATAGTTCACATGTGATGAGTGTAAACCTGTTTGTGGATGACACTGTGAGCTCACCTGGTCACTGTACACTCCTTTTTTCATACTTCATTGTGTTATTTCATGTTTTAATGTGCCCAGTCTTTTGGTTTGACGCCCTCGAATGTCTCAGCAGTGGAACGTTGCTCATTTACTGTTTAATCCATACAGATTTGATGTTTCCAGCACTTTCTGTTTGTTTCTGTTGCTCTGACTTCTCTTTTTTTCTCCGTCTCAGTCTGCCGATAAACAAGAATTCACTTTAATAGTTTGCAGCTGTTTTGTTCTGCATGAAGCTTTAGTTTGGACCTCTTTCAAAATAAAAGCTCCTGGTCTTTATTTACTGTAAGTACAGAGAACTCCCCCCTTTTTCCTGAGCAGTCATCAGGTCTTAGTTTTGTAATGTGACGCAGATCAGAGTCACTTTATTACCCAGAAACACATTTTATCAGTTCATTTCTGCGGTTTCCTGAATTCTAGGAAAGTTTGCTCTTCATATATGTGTAGTTTGGGTGCTATAAATAAGATGACTTCCACCTACATCATGAGGAAACACTCATCGCTCCATCGAAATAATTAGTTAACTAATAATCAGCTGATTGATCTGTCCTGAGAATAATCTGAAACCCCGGCCTTAATCTCCAGGAGCCGGGTACAGCTCTGCACAACAAAGCCACGTATTTAATTAGTGATCACGAGTCGACGTTTGTTTTGTCTGGTTCATTGATCCATCAATCGAATATAAAGCTCTCCTCAGCCCCATCTTATGATGGTTTCCTGGACTTTTACTTTGGTGTAGTAAAGTTTCACTTCCCATGTTGCTTTCTGTTCCAGATCATCGGCGGCGTCATCATCTCGCTCGCTCTGCTGTCTCAGGTCATCACGAACATCGAGGGAGGAGAAAGCGTAAGAACGAGACAAACGTCACCAACAGAAAAACACACACACAAAATACTCATCGGTCTCATCGTCTCTCCCCAACAGCTCGAGGGTCGGACCACCGGCCTCATCATCCTCTACCTCGTGGGCTCTGTTACCATGGTGATCGCCATCCTGGGAGCCTACGGCGCCCACAAGGAGAGCAAAGTGTCCCTGATTGTGGTGAGCACAGAGAAAGACGTGAAGAAACATTTATTAACTCGGTTTGCTTCCTTAAGAACTCAAATTTTGACAGTTAAATAAGATCTTATTTAAAAGTTAAAGCAGACCCACAGATGTTATATTGCAATTATACAACAAATCCCACCTTCAATAAAACATAATCAAAATGTTTCATATTTGGGCAGTGTTTTGCTCTCCTAAAACTCCCTTACTTCCTTAAAAGCTCAAATTTTGATGATTAATCGAAAGACTCTTGTGCAATCCGTGACTTTTTGTACATTATTGTGTAACTAAGCAACATTACATTCAACAGTGCACTTTAACGTCATTACTGGCACGGAGGCGTGCAGAGTAAAATGCTTAAAAGTCAATCGAGCTTTAATATGTATGAAAATGATGAAATGATTTTCATAAACGTGAATTTACCAAATTAAAGGCCGGCCCTTTAAGAGTCAACTTAAATATATTTTAACATCATCTTGACTAAATTTCAGATTTCCTGCAGGTCCACTTGAATATCTGCTATTCCTCAGTCACATGCACATAGCACACTGTTTACTGCAGGGCTATTGAGGCCACGCCCCCTACCTGCACAGGTGATTTCTGTACCTGGACCACACTTTACATAATAATCCAAACTTGATGACTGGATATGATGCAGTTTGTTTAAATTACTCATACTTTACAGTTAATTCACATAAATGTACATAATTCCCATGGAGTTTCTATTACACTCTGTAACCGTGGTAACGGCCTCTTCCTGTCCCCTTCAACAGTTCCTGGTCTGCATGGTTTGTGGAAGTCTGATGATGCTCCGTGCTGGGATCCCCGCCGCTGCAGCCCGGCCCAGGGTAACACACACACACACACACTGTTCGGTGTTTCCTGTTCAGCCTGATGTCTGTTGTTAAGGTCGGTTAGGTAACCGGAGCCTCCGCGCCCGCCGCCTCCTCTTTGCGACCTCGTTTACTTCAAACAAACAAAACTTTATTCTTTTCTTCACCTGACCTGAAAGAACGAGGCGTTTTCCCGCCTGCAGCTCTTCGTCTAACATCTGTGGCTGCTTCACAATAAAAGTCCAGTTGAGGTCTTTTATTGTGAAACAGCAGCACTGATGTGTTTCTCTGTGGAATCGTCTCTGTCAGCCTGGCTGCTCGGTCTGACACAAAGACAGATCTCACCTGAAGTCTGTCGAGCCTCGTGTACAAACAGTCACTGCATGATTAACTTCATCCATGATGCCGTGTGTGTGTGTGTGTGTGTGTGTGTGTGCAGCTGCCGGGAGTGATAGAGCAGAAGTTTCAGGAGCTGCTGCCTCTGGACAAAGCCTCAGACGAGGTGAAGGAGATGGCCGACAGTCTGCAGAGACAGGTAACAGGAAGTTGTGACTGTTGATTATATTAATAACTGCGTACTTCCTGTCGTCGCGGAGCCGTGTTGTTTACTCTCCAGCAGCTGGTGATCGACCACTTTCCACTCCAGCATTACTCAGGTACACACAGGTGTGATTGGCTGGCCGGCTGACAGGTGTGTCATCAGGCAGAATGCAAAAGACGCAGCCGGGACGCGGCGGACTATTTTAATATTATGCAAACATCATATTTCCATGTTGTCTGAACGGCTGAGGAAGAAGAACGAACTTTAACCATCGGTTTCAGTTTTTATTGGAGACAGTCCTCAGACTTTTTATTTGATTGATTGAATCTGTTGAACGTCAGAATTTAAATCTAAATTTTTGGACTTCAAAGGTTAAAAACAAACTTTTTATTATTTTAAATTTGTCGAGTTGTGATCATTAAAAAAAAAAAAGAGCCGCTGTCAGACTTTGAGGACGGCGTCTGTTTGTTCGGCGTGCAGA
Source organism: Nibea coibor (assembly GCA_023373845.1). Classification (NCBI taxonomy): domain Eukaryota; kingdom Metazoa; phylum Chordata; class Actinopteri; family Sciaenidae; genus Nibea; species Nibea coibor. The sequence goes on along the minus strand of CM041731.1, from coordinate 18,200,764 downwards.
GGAAGTGGTTTGTCTGATCACTGACCTTCTTCTTCTTCTGTGGTGTTCAGCTGCACTGCTGCGGTCTGTTCAGTTATAAGGACTGGGAGCAGAACATCCCGGGCTCGTGTTCGTGCAGCCAGGAGGAGGCGATGGAGGGGCAGTGTCAGACTGTCAGCTACAGAGTGAGTCGAACACACAACCCGTCGTCTCATCCTCGTGAATCGTCTTTTATTTAAACGTTTTTTAAACGTTCTCCTTACAGAGCATGATGTCTCGCTCCACCATGTCCGTCTACACCAAGGTGAGCGAGCGTCCACTGAACACGTTTGTATGAAAGTGATGTGAGTGAACTGACCTTTCCTCTGCTCCGTCCTCAGACCTGCTTCCCCATCATCCTTCACTACGCCCTGCTGCTCGCCGACATCGTCATCGGTGTCGTCTTCACTCTGGGTGCTCTGGCGGTGAGCGTTAATTAATTAATTATCTCGTTTAAAAGTACAGGGCAGGAAACGAGGATAAAAGATATAAAGTATGTTTATATCAGATACTGTGGAATAACTCCTTCCCGTCTTCCCCTCCAGCTGCTCGGCATGACGCTGTCCTCCATCATGATCCACCAGCTGCGTTACCCCAACAGACCCACCGTGGTGCTGTCGGTCCCCGCCATCTTCACCACGCCTCCACCCAAATACCAGGAGCTCCACAACCCTCCACAGTACTAGAGAGGAGGAGCACCACCACAACCACTTCTGTCCTCCGTCTTAGCTTGTTCAGGACGTGGAGTTCACGTCGTTTCTGTTTATTCTTGAATTTTAGGCGATATATGCAGTTAAGAGGGCCGCGGGGTCCGAAGTGCCTTTTACTGAGTTCAATGGAAACAAAAACCCACTGGGCTTCAAAGCAGCTTTCAAATCATTATTCCTTTAAGTTAGCTGAGAGTGAAGCCGATTGGTCGGCATTGTGGTGGGCGGGGCTTATTGATATCAGGTATACTTGCTGTAATCTGCCGGGTTTTTTCTTTTTTTTACTGTTTTTCTAAACAAGAAAATATTTTTGTGTTTTTAAATGAATCTGATCTGATTTAATCTGTAGAAAGTCATTTAAATCTAAATCTAAATTTTGGCACCAATCTTCATCTGGATGCATCAAATTTAAAAGTAAATTAAAAGTGTATATAATAAAAGTACATTTGTCAGATTCTGTAAAAGATCAAATCTTTTTAGGCTTTGAAGGGTTAAAAACAAACTTTACAATTTAAATTTTAAACATTGTCGTGTTGACCTTTGCCAACCTCCTCTCTGGACATTTTTTGGCTGCTTTTCTTGACTCCGTGTTTTCCCGGCAGACTCTCCTCCTCCTGGTTTAGCTCCGCAGCAGACGGCCTTTAACCCAAAGTGCCAAACTTAGTTTGCTCTGTAGAAGCACTGAAACTACAACATATTTTTTATCGTTCAGTAGTTAGACGTTGTTTCCCGACTCTGGAGGACCAAAAGATACAAAGTAACTCCACCTGTGGTACGTTTGTTGAAGTGGTCGCTCTCGCCTGTTAGTTTGTTTAAATATATCCTGTATCTCTTTGTTACTGTCATCAGCTGTGTAACTAGATCATATGCACATCCTAAAAACTTCATAATCCACATTTCCCTGTCAAACGATGAAGCTGAGGCTTTTATTAAAGTTACATTTATATTTTCTAATAAAAAGGAGAAAACCTGACTGAAGAAAGTTGAGATGAATAAGCCGGTGAAAGTTTGAACCAGGAAGGAAAGGGAAATATTCTTTAAATTCTTTTTTTGTATCATGTTTGATTTTTTTTCTGCTCAAACTCTCGATCTGTGACACCAATAAAAACAGTCAAACGAACTCTGTCTGCGTCTGTCCACTTCCTACAACCTGGACGTAGTCTCTGAGACGTCCTCGCAGACCGTCTAAAACCTGGACGTAGTCTCTGAGACGTCCTCGCAGACTGTCTAAAACCTGGACGTAGTCTCTGAGACGTCCCCGCAGACTGTCTAAAACCTGGACGTAGTCTCTGTGACGTCCCCGCAGACTGTCTAAAACCTGGACGTAGTCTCTGTGACGTCCCCGCAGACTGTCTAAAACCTGGACGTAGTCTCTGAGACGTCCCGCAGACTGTCTAAAACCTGGACGTAGTCTCTGAGACGTCCCGCAGACTGTCTAAAACCTGGACGTAGTCTCTGTGACGTCCCCGCAGACTGTCTAAAACCTGGACGTAGTCTCTGTGACGTCCCCGCAGACTGTCTAAAACCTGGACGTAGTCTCTGTGACGTCCCCGCAGACTGTCTAAAACCTGGACGTCGTCCTCTGAAAGTGTCCTGAAGCTCGTTGATTTTGAAATACAAACATTTCATGAAATAACGACAATGTGTGCGACACGTCCATGCGTTGTGTAAATCGTTATAATTGTTCTATCATCTTTACAAAAACACTTTTGACACGAGCAGTTTAAAAAATTACATTTCCAAAAAAGTGATTTTTTTTCCCCCCATTTTTCCAGAATGAACAGAACAGTTTGATTTTTCTTCTGTGAGCGTCGATTTTCCCAGAAAGTCAGAAAGTTTGCAGGTTTTTGTCGTCAGTTAGCAGATTAACAGTTACAGGTACACAGTGAGTACAGAGGAAAACTTTGTTCACGTACAGACGTCCGTCACGCCACGTGAGGATAACTTATTAAATAATCGCTGTTCACTTTTGTTGTTTTTTTATTCATCATTTCTTTTTAAAGTAAAACAAACAAACGAGAAGCCTTTTACAGAAATCAAACATGCACAGTATTATTTCTGTCCAGGAGTGTGTGTGTGTGTGTGTGTGTGTTTAAAAACCATTAATGTGTCGCGTGGAGGAAGAGGAGCAGCTGCACGACGTTGAGGAAGGCATCATTACCCTTCAGAGCTGAAACTCGATTAATGGATTAGAAAGAGAATTAATGTCAGAAATAACCTGAAGTGACGCTCGGCTGGTTTTTGTTTCACAACTTTGTGAATTAAATGTTTCCACATTTCAAAGACGAGATCAACAAATTTTCTTCAGCGATATTTTATTGGTTAAACTTAAATAACTTTTTATGTTGAACGTGTTTTTTTATTTGTTAAAATTAAATCAATTCTGAAACATTTGGTTTTAAATTATTTTATTTTGTTTTATTGGAAGATTTCAGATTTGTAGCTTTTCTGATTTCAATTCATTTATTAACTTTGTGTTTTTTAATTTGAAAGAAATTGATAATTTTTTTATGTTTTTAATTAATTTCTTTAAATTGCTAAATTAGATTTTTGAAGTCTGTTTAGAAATGATTTTTGTTTTAATTATCAAGTTTACGAGAAAACTGGAAACATTTTTAACGTCTAAATTTGATGAACTGAAGCTCCTGGTGACGTATTTAATGACTTTCAAGGATTCAAGGATGCCGAAGCTTCATGTCGACTCCAGGAGAACTTCAGACGTCGTTTAATGTTTGACTCCAGTCCAGCAGGTGGAGCTGCTCCTCTGGGTTTGAGATAAATAGGATTAATGGAGGTTTATACAGTGTGTGTGTTTGGATGTGTGTGTTACCCCTCGAGCGATTTCCCCCAAATAAAAACAAAAAACAAAGTAAATAAATCTCTGCTGAAGTCCTAAAACTCTTTTATTGATGCTGAGACACAAACAGCTGATTCAGTTATCGACTCGAATCCAGGAAGCGTCAAAGTGCTGAAAATGTGACGGCTGTCACCTGTTTTAACCACGAGCCGCTTTTATTTTGAAAGGCAACAATTTTAAATGTGATTTTTTTCCCATGCTCCTTAGCAGCAGAGGCGGCAAAAAGAAAACCCAGCTGGACGACAGACGCTTGTAAGTGTGTGTGTGTGTGTGTGTGTGTGTATGACAGAGTGTGTGTGTTAGCCAGAAGAGCAGCATCCTCCGGCGGGCGTGGCTTGCGGTTCGTCGTCAACAATCTGTACGCCCCGCCTACTTGATGCTGATTGGCTGGCTCCGTTGCCCTTCAACCTCTCCTCAGCCTGAGCCGTTTCCATCATCCCTGAAAACACACGAAGAAGAGAGGGACACAGTTAATGATGGACAGATAGCTTTAGCCTAACCGCACGCTAAAGAAGCTAACTGCTGGTTAGTTCTTAATTAGTTAATCACTGCTGCTAGCTGAGTCTGTCATTAGCAGGCTAACGGAACCAGGTCCGGTTGGAGCCTCTGAGACCGACAGGGAATAAGGTGACAGCGCCGAGGCGATTTACAGACTTCATGATGGAAACATTGATCAGTAGCAGCAGAGCTAAAGCTAAACAAAGCTAATGAAGCTAAAACTGAGGATCCAGTTGGTTTGGAGCTAGTGCTAATGTAGCTCACTGCTAACATTAGCTACCATTACATGATGTAAACATTGCTAAGTAGTGAAGCGCTAACTGTGGTTAGCTCAGTCAGCCGTGTAGCTAACTGAATTGACTCAGCCTGAGATGCCAGGAGCCAAACCCAGCAAGCTTAGCGTAGCATAAAGACTGTAAACAGTCCTGGACAGAGCCAGGTTAGCTGTTCCCCCGTTCCCAGTCTTTATGCTAAGCTAAGCTAACGAGCTGTGGGCACTCGTACGGCTGTTGCTGTTTCCCTCTGGTTTGTGTGCGATGCAGTCCAAAAATAAACACTTCCTCTACTTTCCTCACTTTGGTGTTGCATCACGTCATCAGTTACAGAGTGTGTTCAGGTTCAGGTCTTACTTTTACAAAGATCCAGGAAGAGCTCCTCGATGCCTTTATTTAGCTTGGCTGATGTGTGGTAGTGTTTGGCTCCCACAGACTCTGCATAACTACAAACAAGAAACAGATCAACAAACGTCCATCGACACGCTGCGTCATCGCCTGGTTTTACTCGTTCTTTGCTTCGTACCTCTCAGCCTCTTCCACTGAAACGTGTCTGTCTTTGTCCAAATCAATTTTATTACCTGCAGACAGAACAGAGATTCAGTCAGTGAACCGACAGAGAACACAACGACAACACAAGGCCGATGAAATCAACATTAATGTAACTTTAATAATCTGAAGTCTGTGAGTCAGTCGTACGTCTGTTCTCACACTATGTAACTTTGGGCTCCGGGTCGGGAGAAGTACGTAACGCTTTACGGCACTAAGTCACACACACCAACTATTTCACTGATTCTGGTGAAACTGGATCAGATTTTATGGAGAAAATGTTTCCTGGTTTTCCCTCTGATGTCCTCCGGCTGCTCCGCCTCAACTCTCTGTGATTTACAGAGTTTATGATGGACAGTGAAGTAAACTGCTGACAGCTGGAGCTGCTGTTAGCTCATGTTAGCTCAGTCTGTTAGCTGCTGTTAGCTCATGTTAGCTCAGTCTGTTAGCTGCTGTTAGCTCATGTTAGCTCAGTCTGTTAGCTGCTGTTAGCTCATGTTAGCTCAGTCTGTTAGCTGGGGGAGTGTTAGTGTTTGTACCACAGGCATTTTGAGCCAGGTTATCAGGCCCAGCAGTCATGGAAATGATGGCAGAGGAGCAGAGAGTGAAGAGGACGCTGACGGAGGAAGCTAAGAAGAGAAAAGGAGAGAGTGAGCGAGCAAGAAGCCGCCGGACAAGAGTAAATCTGGGACTGACTTTTAGTGGTTGGTGAGAGCTTGGTGAAATAAAAGGCTGAAAGACAGACGCCGAGCTGGGCTGACTGCTGCTGGACTAGTCAGTGATATTAGCTGCTGCTACGTCTTGTGTTATGCATCCTCGTGTAACTAAGTGCTTTATTAAGAACAGCAGATTGATCCGGTCCAAACACATGATGAGCAGAACATCAACAACATAATCCAGTTAAACTCAACAAGACACGGACAAATCATTGATATTTAGAGGCTATAGCAACAAAACCAACAGAGCAGAAATATTTAGTCTGTTTATTTTCAGCTCGTGTTGTTTTAACTCTGTAACTGCTTCATATACAGCATGTCTGATATTTAAAGGTGTGCATCTGATTTGAGTGAAAATTAGTGTCTGAGGACCTCGTGAAATGTTCATAAAAGTCACACTGATTTTGTTTCCCTCTCTGCACAGGAAGCAGGAAAATCTGAAGTTTGATCCTCATGAGCTGCTGTAATAAGTTGATCAATAAAGTCGATCTTAAACTGACCTGACTGTGGCCCGTCCCGCCCATACATTATTACTGACCCTGCAGCAGCACAGACTTCAACAAAGTCAGTCAAAGGCAGGCTTGAGGTTGCCAAGCAACCAGGGTCAGCTGCAGGTCAGAGTAATGAACTGCAGCTGTGCTCTGTCTGTGTGTGAGTGACTGCTGAGAGACACAGAACGTCTCTAAATGAACCCCCTCCAACTAGTGGACACTAATGCCAAACGGTAGGTGGTATCAAAAAGCCCAAATGACCGTGAGCATCCTCATCTTGTCGACCATGTGAATGCCCAATTTCAGTGTGTGAAGTTAAAACATGTGACCTGGGGAGAGAGAGAAAGAACAGGTGCCCCGTGCTCCTCTCCAGTTTACATGGGAGTAGATGGGGCTGTCGGTGGGTGATCCTGGCGCATCAGTGCGTCTCCCGCCAAAACTAGAAGTCTGACAGCTTCAGCAGTGATATCGCTGCGTAGCCACCAATTCTCCTACGTTTCTATGTAGAAATTATTTCTGTAGAGTGACATTTGTGGCCACGAGAGCCGTTTGCAAATGTATTTTCTGACAAATGTTTCTCTCCCTCTCCACTCTAGCTCTGGAACATTCAACCAATACACACCCATTGTAAACTCTGGCCTGTTTTTTGGTGAAACTGTTTGGTGAAACTCTTAGAAAAGTCACAGCACACCATTCCCTGCCAAGCCGGTCGGTTTGAGACCTTTTTAGTGTCTGTGTGACCAAACTGCATATGTAAGTATGGAGAAGAGTGAATAGTGGCCTTGCAGACACTCAGATACTCACCTACTATACATAAACAAATCTCGTTCCCCAACATTTTCCTCAACTCTTTCACCCAGTTCTTCACCTGCAAACAGAAACTGTTACAGCAAAAACAAAGACGAGGAGAAATCCCGGAGCAAAAGGAAGAGACATTACAGCATTTACATATGCTTTACTTTAAAAATGTGTTTTTATCTTTTACAAAATGAGACGTGTGGTGGATCAACAGAAGATCAGTGAACATCAGGCGAACTGTTACCTTCTGAAAGGAGTCTTCATCTGTAATGTCGTACACTAGAATGGCTCCATTGGAGTCTCTGTAGTAGATGGGACCTAACGCATGAAAACGCTCCTGACCTGCTGTGTCCTACACACACACACACACACACACACACACATATAAGCTTCACATGATGACAGCTTTATGTTTGCAGACACATAAACCAGCAGCAGTTCTTACCCAGATGGCCAGATTAACTCTCTTCCCCGTGATGTTGAGCTTCTTTGTGAGGAAGGACGCCTGCAGAGGACGAGGACGGCACAACCAGGATTAATTAACCATTCATCGGTTTGATAATTAAACACAGAAACATCGACAATGTAACAACGGCTAATCCTTTGAAGTAGTCTCTGAGACGTCCCCACAGACTGTCTAAAACTGGACCAGACATGCCAACTTTCATTCTTAAGTCACACATCTCCTCCACCACATCTTCATCCTCTTCTTCCTCCAAGACACTGTGGTCACATGGTCATCCTCACAGTCATGTGACCTTTGACCTGTTCACTGTTGGACCATTATTAGTCGAGGTTCTGGTGGATTAACATACTGCTGTTCTTCTAATCTCTCTGGAGAGAAGTGACGCCTGAATAACTCAGACGGAAGTGCAGCATAACGTGAGCGTTTTAGACAGTCTGCAGGACGTCACAGAGACTACGTCCAGGTTTTAGACAGTCTGCGGGGACGTCTCAGAGACTACGTCCAGGTTTTAGACAGTCTGCAGGACGTCACAGAGACTACGTCCAGGTTTTAGACAGTCTGCAGGACGTCACAGAGACTACGTCCAGGTTTTAGACAGTCTGCGGGGACGTCACAGAGACTACGTCCAGGTTTTAGACAGTCTGCGGGACGTCTCAGAGACTACGTCCAGGTTTTAGACAGTCTGCGGGGACGTCACAGAGACTACGTCCAGGTTTTAGACAGTCTGCGAGGACGTCTCAGAGACTACGTCCAGGTTTTAGACAGTCTGCGGGGACGTCACAGAGACTCCGTAGATTCAGATGAATAACAATAAAATAAAATCATAAGTGCTGATGAGACTTTGAGGCCACAGGCTGTATATACAATCAGCTCCACCTTCAGCAGCTGCAGCACGGACGATACATTTACTGAAGTAACTAAACACAGCATGTTTACGGGAGTAACAGAAGTGTAGAAATATACAGCAAAGATCCGCGAAGGGTTAAACCGGCCGAGCTTCATGTAAACCTGCAAACTGAGAGCAGGCGCTGTTGAACGTAGCTCCGATAAAAAGGTCAAAGTCCGTCTGGGTGAAAGGTTCAAGTTGTCACGATTCAGACTCGACAGAAGAGTTCAGGTGAACGCGCATGTGTGCTGTGTGTGTGTGTGTGTGCTGTGTGTGTGTGTGTGTGTGTGCTGTGTGTGTGTGTGCTGTGTGTGCTGTGTGTGTGTGTGTGTGTGTGTGTGTGTGTGTGTGTGTGTAGTTGACACTCCCTTTCCTTCATGTTCAAGGAATTGTTCGGTGGATTAGAGCTTCTGATTGGCCGCTACATGGCTTCAGTTTTATCTGCTGTCTGGTTTTATTTGAACGCGCAGGTGTCGTGCACACCTTGAACTGGTTGCAGTGGATCACAATTTCCATGACCAGGCAGGGGAACACTGGCCTGTATTGGACCGGTATGTTCGATTCCCAGTCCTGCATTTCAGGCAGGATGGGACTCGGTTCTGCTGAGGTAGGCAGGTAGGCTACAACTGGGCGAGGTCCAACGCGTCGTCTCTCGGCTGTGCTGGAATAATCCGATGGTGGATAAACAGGTACAGCGACAGAGGAAACATCTGTCCACCGTGAACGGTCTCATGACGCTGAAATCACACGGAGCTCGTGCTGGGAGATGACCACAGCTTCTCCGCCGTCCTCCATCATCATCACGTGTTTACACGAGAGCTGTGGAGAATCTCTGCGTCACGGCGATAAAGTGATCACTTATCCAGCAGTGATCCCACAATGCACCTCTGGGCTGTAGTTCACATGGGATTAAGCGTAATGTTGTCTGAGCCCTGCAGATATTCAACGCCATGTGACGCCTTACTCATCCCATCATGCCTCTGCTTCCTACAAACACAGCCGAGGTCGTGAATGAAACGTCTGCACTCACTCAATGACTGAATCATTCGCCTACGTTTCCCAGAATGCCTTTCAACATGCCGAGTGAGCTGCTGAACCTTTCCATCAAAGACAACATGAAGAAGCTCATTATAACCAACTACCTGTCGGTTCTAACGAGGACCTCTTTTGGCACATGGAGGCCACCGTAGCTCCAGGAGTGCGCCCGGCCGACACACTGCGAGGAGCGCGAGCGTAACGCCAGTTTACACATCAGACGCGCTGTGGTGGATTGATTCAGCCCGAGCGGCTGTAAGTCATTACTGATGCTCACATGGAAACGCTGCATCACACTTCATGGATTGTTTTCCTCTTCTCTCCTCAGATCTACAGTCAGCGTGAAGCTTCCTGTAACCCGAGCGCAGCCGATAAACAACAGTCTGATTGGCAGAGCGGCCGCCTCCGAGCGTGCCTGACAGAGGGACGACTTTATCAGCCACTTCCACTGCGACGTGATGATGAATGTGAAACTGAGTCAACGTAAAGAAACGTGAAACACACAAACATTTAGAGAGGTGATGGGCATCAGCGACTGACCTCCAGTGAACACGGCCGGACCGAACAGAACCTCTGAACCAGCAGAGTCCAGTCCAACAGTGAACACAGCAACAGAACCTCTGAACCGGCAGGGTCCAGTCTAACAGTGAACACAGCAACAGAACCTCATCAAACAGGAAGCACTCCGCTCTGGAGGCGTTAGACGAGAGAAAGCATTTGATTGGATGAAAAATTAGTACAGGATGACATCATCAACAAGTTTTTATGGTTCATCAGGAAATGTCAACCTCAAAAATACCATGAAGAACACCTGAACACACTTTGTGTCCGTTTCCACCCTCCTGTACAAACCACAGACACAGCTGCACCTGTCACAGACGAGGAAGTGAAACTTCTTTGCCAGCTCGTCCGTCCAGCATCAGTCTGTGAACGCTGACGACTTCAGGGCTGAAGTTTAAATCCTGCTGCTACACCGACAATAACAATGAAGGAACATCTTATTATTGATGAATAAGACTCATTCTTCCTCCTGATTGATTCCTCCTTAAGTGTTTATTTATGTATTAGAATAACTAACGATTCAATCAGCCAATTATATTCTCAACTTATCAATTAATCAGAAATGTGTGACAGGATGTTTGACTTAATTAAAATTTAATAAAACCTGGACGTAGTCTCTGAGACGTCCCCGCAGACTGTCTAAAACCTGGACGTAGTCTCTGAGACGTCCCCGCAGACTGTCTAAAACCTGGACGTAGTCTCTGAGACGTCCCACAGACTGTCTAAAACCTGGACGTAGTCTCTGAGACGTCCCACAGACTGTCTAAGACCTGGACGTAGTCTCGAACAGGTGTGTCTCAGCGGACTGGTCGTTTGGCTTTCACCGTCATCTAATCTCGGCTCGGCTCGGCTCCGATGTCAGCTCTCTCTTTCGCAATAACCCCGCTCTCCCGGGACGGCTCAGGCTGCGCAACACGCGTACACGCGCACAGGTGACAGCGACACAAACACCTCCACCTCCAACACCACCCAACAACAACAACAACCGTGTGTCCCGGCTCAGCTAGCTGACCCGGGTTAGCTGGGCTGCCTTACCTGTAGAGTCGTGATGTGTTTGTCGTTGAATTTGTTTTCGCAGTATCGCAGCACCAGCGACGTCTTCCCCACGCAGCCTTCCCCCAGCAGCACCACCTTGAACGAGTAGGTTTTTCCGCCCGTCCCGCCCGCCGCCATCGCTGGGCAGTCTGCTGAAGAATCCGCGGATGTATCAAAACAAGCCTTACCGAGCTAGCGCCGCTAATGCTAACCCCCCGTCTTGAACTGAAGTCCTGCGTAGCTCACATCAGCTTCCGACTTTAGAAAAACGGATAAAATCAGGACGGAAACACGTCGACAGCATAAGAGAGGCGGACTTTTATCAGTGTGGACCAACAGGTGTGAGAGAACCGGGTCCGAACAGCGAGTTACTTCCCCTTTCACCCCGACGCGAAGCTGCTTTTCACCCAACTAATGGCGTCTCTTTGAGCTAGTAGTTAGCCGGCTAGCTCCGCCGAAGATCGTCTACCAACGCCAGACGCATCACTTCGTTCTTTGACCACAAGGACTACAAATGAGCCCCACCTCCCCTTAAGCTCGCTTCTCGTGTCCGTCCGTAACACGTCGTGTTTCCTCGGAAGCATGGCTCATGTCATCCGGTCCGTGGAGAGCTGTGACACGGCGCTGGACTCTTTCTGCTTCTTTGTTTATGAGAGACATCCAGCCAGCCCGGACACGGTACTCGGAAGCCGCGGCGGAGTGAGAGGTCCGCGCCGCTTCCTCCTCTCTGCAGGCGTCACATGATGACACAGTCGGCGGCGCCGCGGGGGGTTTCTGATGTCAGCACATCAAACAGACAGATCACCGAGCGTCACCGAGCGTCACGTGACGCGTCAGGTAAGTGTAGTCCGGAAGTGTAGTCCTAGATAGATAGATAGATAGATAGATAGACAAACAAATGTTTTTTTTGATTTTTATTAAAAGATCAGAGTAACAGGCCAACATCCCACTGATTACATCATATAAAACATGTTTCATGATCTTAAATACAAAATGATTCAATGAGCTGTGCAGTCAGAACGTTTGATATTTTAATTGAGGGAATAATATATAATTTAACGTAGCCAACATGTTGATAAAGTAATTCCTCTTTGTGATAAATGACATAACATACTTTATAACACACATTAGTTTGTCATCGACACTTTTCATTGACATGAATTCATTTTATGAACCATTGTAAACGGATATTTAACGAATAGAACAGAAAATCGACGGCTGACGGAGCTGACGTCATGAAACATTAGAACACAAACACGAGCGCAGTGATGTCTCCTGTTTAGACATTTGGACCGAGTCACTGATGTGGATCCATTAAAACACCTGATTCATGTAGGAACGCTGTTTAAATGACTTCACTGAACTATTTTTCAGAGTTCTCCTAATACTAATCAACATATACATTTCCAGGTGGAGGAGGAGTCTGAGTGTGGAGCAGAAGGAGTGGAGGAGTCTCAGGGTGTCAGCAGCAGCAGAGCAGTCCAGATCCACTGATGATCCTCTGTCACATGATCCAGAGGAACACACATGATGATGGTGGACTTGACATTGTGTCTGACAGTGGAGCTGATCTCAGAGCAGTTCAGACTGCAGCACTGACAGTCATCTCCACGTGTTGTGATTCCTCCGTCAGTCTCTGCTGGATGAAGCTCTCCTCTCCACTCCACCTCCCAGTAACATGGCCCAGTCAGAGCTGATGCTGCTGCTTCAACCTCTCTGGATCATCAGGACTCAGCTGACCAACACACACACCTTTCTCACCACTCACACTCTCACAGAGATCACCACCACTTCCACCTGATGAGAGAAGCAGACAGACAACAGAAGTCATGAATCAGTGTTTATAGAGACTCCCACTCCCCTGAGGACCGCTGTCTCTGTACATCTTGTAATGCTGTCAGCTGGAATCAGCTTTATTTCCTGTAGACATCAACACAACAACAACAGTCGTCTGCACATCAGCCAGAAACACACCATCACAACGAGCTTCTGGCTCATCTGATTGGCTGACTGTTCTCTCTCTCATCTGATTGGCTGACTGTTCTCTCTCTCATCTGATTGGCTGACTGTTCTCTCTCATCTGATTGGCTGACTGTTCTCTCTCTCTCTGTCTTTCTGTCCAATCCTGAAGCCTGTCAGCGTTCTCCTCTCACAGCTTCACTGAGGAAAGCAGCCGCTGAGAAGGTCGGAGGTTTACAGGAAATACTGGATCTGTGCTTTGATACTAACTGTGTTTAGTACAATACTGCTGAGACCAACATGGACTGACTGCAACCCTCTACTGACCTCAGAGTCTGCAGTCTGCAGTGTGGACTCTTCACAAGATCAGACAGCAGCTTCACTCCTGAAGCCTGCAGCTCGTTGTAGCTCAGGTCCAGCTGTGTCAGATGGGAGGGGTTGGACTTCAGAGCTGAGGCCAGAGAAGCACAGCTGATCTCTGACAACCTGCACCACGTCAACCTGAATAAAGAATAAATGATGTTGATAAAAATCCATTTATGATCCAATCAGATGTGTTCAGGTTTGAAATGTGCAGCTCAACATTACTATGTCCTAATCAATGAGCTTTTCTCTAACATGAGCAGAGTGACTTTGTCATTGTGTTATTGTGGATCATCATAATGTCAGCCTTCTACAGACATCATCCAAACGTCGGCACAACGTTCAGACAACCATTCATGTCAACACAGATTAATAACATGCTGCTGATCTCAGTCAAGTCTGGTATTAGAGGATCCAATCAAATCAGACATGTTGGACTAAAAACAGCTGATTATTTATTCCATGACCTTCTGACTGTGTTTGCTGTCTTAGCAGGTAAATGTCATTCAAAGGAGAGGTCTACATTTGTTCAAGTGTGTCTTCAAACAGCAGCCACATGGACATTCACAGAGTTATTGCTGCCAGTCATCATTCCACCTCTTGAGGGCCAAATTCACTCTTTGAGTTACTATTCCTCCACTGCAGCTCAACAAGGACAGACTGTCCAATTCACAAACTTTCAAGGATCTCAAGGACTCATGGGAACCATGTTACAGCAGCTTATGTTTGAATCCTTGGATCCTTGAATCCTGTTTTGTTGTGACGCTCTGGCCTGTGTCAGGCTGCTGTTTCTTACTCTGAGCTCTGGTTGAATGCACAGCACAGCACAGCAGCTGTGAGGGTTGTCTGTAGCAGCCATATCAGCTTCTGATATCATGAAGATCATCACAGTTCTTCACTTCATCTTTGTTGAACTTTGCATTCACGTCTTTCTTTCCTTTCTCTAACCTGTCTCTGTCTCTGTTTCCACAGAAGCTCAAACTCTGTGCAGCCTGTTTTTATCTGCTATCATCAGATCTTCAACAACCTCATTCTGATCCGTCACACACTCTACAGCCTCATCAGCACTGACGCCGTCTTCACTGACTGATGGACCACAATGTGAGTCTGTGGAAGCTCAGGAACTGTCAAACATTTGATTTCTGCACTTTCTGTGACTCCAACAATTATTCAACCATTTGGAAATTCATTCAGCCAAAAATATAAAACATCAGTCAAAGATTTAAATTGAATATTTACATAAAAACAGCATGAACAGTCAGTGAACTGACCTCAGAGTCTGCAGTTTACAGTTTGGACTCTCCAGTCCAGCACACAGCTTCTTCACTGCTGAATCCTGCAGGTTGTTGTAGCTCAGGTTCAGCTTTGTCAGATGGGAGGGGTTGGACTTCAGAGCTGAGGCCAGAGCGTCACAGTGACTCTCTGAGAGTCCACAGTCTTTAAGTCTGTGATGACACATAGATTACAGAATCAGTTATTATAGAAGAGGACACTTTATATTTACTTCATGCATTTGATGTCAGAACAGTTTGACATGTTGTGCTTTGATGAACATTTGCTCTTCACATCAGAGGTTCAGCTCATCTGATCTCACTGTGTTTGACATGAAACAATCATTCTCATCACTCTCTCCCACCTGCAGACTTTTAATCTGTTTGTTTGAATCTTGCAGATGAACGGAGAGAAGATGGAGTTAGACTGAGACTTCCAAAATGACTTCAAGACCAGACGATGAAACACAATTTGAATCCATGAACAATAAAATGCACCATAGCTCAGTTCAACACACTCAGAGGTTTAGAAGCAACAAAAAGCGTCAGTTTACGCTGACTAATGTTAGTTAATGTTAGCAAACTGCACACAGACATTGTAAAGTATAGCATTAAACAGTGTCTCATCGGCACGTGTGGCCACAATGGCTGCTTCAGCAAAACTTACATAACCTGCTCAATTTAAAAATCATCTATGTATCCAACATTTTTCAAAAACAAGTTCACTAAGTGTGCGTCAAATATCAGTGGCTGGATCTGGATCAGACTTTTGGGGACACAGTTGCTGATAAATTCCAGGTACAAGGTTGTAAATTTAAAGTGTTGAGATACTGGACAAACGAGATCTTCAAATGGACACTCAAACACAGTGAACACCAGCACTGCTGCTCTCACTGCCTCACTAAATCTCTGTGTTGGACTTTAAAATAGTGACAGTTCATCAGAATCACTTTATTCAACATGTCTCATTTAAAATGTGACCACAAATAAAACACAAGTCTGAGTATGACTTTCTAACTGTGTCAAACTGCACCAAAGACTTCTTTGACTTCTTCCTACTTCTCTCCATGATGCTGCTGTTTCCACAGACGTGCAGGACTTGAAGAAGGAGCCCACGGTTAGTAAAAATGTGACAGCAGCCAAAAACACCAGAAACTGTTCAAACCTCAGAGACTCATTTAAAAAATGTAAATTCAAGTTGTTCAAGTGGAAAACTGTTTTAAGAAGAAGAATTTTACAGAGTGAACATCTGAAGAACTGAACTACTAATCTACACTGATTCATAACGTTCATCACATCTGGACTTACTCAGCCTTTCTGCAGTTCCTCACAGCTGGAATCAGTCTCAGTCGTCCCTGGTCTGATGTGTTGTACTTCTTCAGGTCCAACTCATCCAGAACCTCCTCTGACATCTGCAGCATGTAGGCCAGAGCTGAGCAGTGGATCACAGAGAGTTTCTTCTCTGATCTGTTCTCTGACTTCAGGAACTCTTGGATCTCCTGATGGACTGAGTCATCGTTCATCTCCATCAGACAGTGGAAGATGTTGATGCTTCTGTCAGGAGAGATATCATCACTGTTCATCTCCTTCAGGTTGTTGATGGCTCTCTGGATGATTTCTGGACTGTTGTCTGTCTGACCCAGCAGGCCTCCTAAGAGTCTCTGGTTGGACTCCAGAGAGAGGCCATGAAGGAAGCGAACAAACAGGTCCAGGTGACCATTTTCACTTTGAAGGGATTTCTGCATGGCCTTCCTCAGGAAGACAGTCAGAGATGAATGACGGTAGTTCCCCAGGAAGTCCTTCAGCACCTCTGTCTTCTTGTTGGTGTAACAGTGGAACAGGTAGACTGCAGCCAGAAACTCCTGAACGCTCAGATGAACAAAGCAGTAGACTGTTTTCTGGAAGATCACACTCTCTCTTTTGAAGATCTCTGTACAAACTCCTGAGTACACCGAGGCCTCTGTGACATCCAGACCACACTGCTCCAGGTCTTCTTGGTAGAACATGATGTTTCCTTTCTTCAGCTGTTCAAACGCCAGCCTCCCCAGCTTCAGAAGAACTTCCCTGTCAGCCTCCGTCAGCTCCTGTGGACTCGTCTCATGTCCTTCATCGTACTTCTTCTTCTTCCTCTTTGTCTGAACCAGCAGGAAGTGTGAGTACAGGTCAGTCAGGGTCTTGGGCAGCTCTCCTCTCTGGTCTGTGGTCAACATGTGGTCCAGAACTGTAGCAGTGATCCAGCAGAAGACTGGGATCAGACACATGATGTGGAGGCTCCTGGAGGTCTTGATGTGTGAGATGATTCTGCTGGACAGATCTTCATCACTGACTCTCCTCCTGAAGTACTCCTCCTTCTGAGCGTCAGTGAAGCCTCGTACTTCTGTTACCCTGTCAACACGTGAAGGAGGGATCTGATTGGCTGCTGCAGGTCTGGAAGTTATCCAGATGAGAGCCGAGGGAAGCAGGTTCCCCTTGATGAGGCTTGTCAACAGCACGCTGACTGATGACTCCTGTGTGACATCAGACACGACCTCTTTGTTGTTGAAGTCCAGTGAAAGTCTGCTTTCATCCAGGCCGTCAAAGATGAACAGAAGTTTACAGACAGCGAGCTTCTCTGCTGTGACCTTCTCTAATGTTGGATGGAAAACATGGAGCAGCCTGAGAAGACTGAACCGCTCATCTTTGATCAGGTTCAGCTCCCTGAACGAGAGCAGAACCACCAGACTGACATCTTGGTTCTCCGAGCCCTCTGCCCAGTCCAGAGTGAACTTCAGCACTGAGAAGGTTTTTCCAACGCCAGCGACGCCGTTGGTCAGAACGACTCTGATGTGTCTCTGTTGGTCAGGTAAGGCTTTAAAGATGTCGTGGCATTTGATGGGAGTGTCATGGAGGGTCTCCTTCTTCTTGGAAGCTGTCTCAAGCTGCCTCACCTCATGTTGGGTATTAACCTCTTCACTCTGTCCCTCTGTGATGTAGAGCTCAGTGTAGATCCTGTTGAGGAGGGTTCCACTTCCTGTTTCATCACTTCCTTCAGTCACACGTTCACATCTCGTCTTCAGACTGATCTTATGTTCATCTGAAACCTCCTGCAGACCACCACTCACTGAAACAGAGACAGAAGTTTGAGACAGAACACAGGAAATGTGACAATCAGCTGATTATTTCATCAGCAATAAAAAGTGATGGATAGAAGAATAGACAGAGAAGTAAATGGACAGTCTTACTTTGGACAGTGCTGGTCTGACTGGCTGTCTGCAGTCCAGGTCTTGTTCTGGGTCTTTTCCCACACTGGGGACAGGAGGAGTCTCCTGATGAAGCAGACTGGTCCCAGTATGAGCTGATGCAGTGTCTGCAGAACCAGTGTCCACAGCTGGTAGAGACCGGATCCTTCAGGACGTCCTGACACCAAACACAGCAGGACGGCTGCTCCTCCACAGGAACGTGACTCCTCTTCCTCTCTCTGTGAAGACATTTCTTTATCACTCAGATGATTTGTTGACTGTTGCTGACAGAGATCCAGATTTGGACGACACTGTCTGGAAGCTCAGATGTTCACACAGTAAAAGTGTCGTTACTTTTCTGTTTGAATTCAGCTTTCAGTCTGTGATGAAGATGATTTGATTTCAACTCTCCTGCTGTCATGAACTTTCATTAACAGCTTCTCCTGTCTGTCTGTCTCATTAAACATTCAGTCATCATGAATATGAATCTTTGAGCACTTTGTCTTCATCATCAATGCATCATCTTCATCAGGTCAGTTTACAGTAAAAACTGTCTCTCACTTTGTGTCTGAGGGTCCAGGTTCATCACTGAAGAATGGAGGAAGACCTTTGGACCGGTCACTCTTCAGAGACAGACAGCTGGATCCTGCAGACTCTGCTCTGTCCTCCTCTTCCTCCACACAAACATTCATCTTCTGGACTTCAGTCAGTCTGAGAAGTTAAACATGAACACTGACTGTGAGCTCAGGACACAAGGAGCAACCAACAAGTCTGTACAGGAAGTAACACACACACACACACACACACACACACACAGTATACAGTATGAAGCAGTGGGATCTCCACCTGCTCACTGTTCTTTAAATCTTTTCTTGGTTTCAGCAGGTTTGATGTGAATTATTCAGCCAGTCAAGACTTTGTGTCACAGATGAATCAAACTGTTGAGTTCATTCCAACATTTCTTTCCTCGACAGTCCACAGAGAGAAAACTGACTCAGAGACTTTGACAGGAAAATAATAAGAATCATAAAAACACTCACCCTGCCTCGGCCTTCAGTTTCCTCCGTCTGCTCCGTCAACGCAAAATGGAGACTGAACAAAAAGAACACTTTCAGTTTCAGGTTCCCTCCCAGCTGGATCACATGACTAGTGTTGCTCCTCCTTTCTGTGTGTGTGTGTGTGTGTGTGTGTGTGTTTTACACACAAACTTACAGTTCAGTTCATCGTCATTCAAACATGTTAAAAAACATGAAGCTGAGTTCAGGTGAAGTACAAGTACCTCAAATGTACCTGAAACACTGTAACGTGTACTCGTCCACACTGAACCACCTGCTGCCTCTGAGGCTTTCATCACCTTCAGATGTGGGAAGTAACTAAGTACATCAGTTACTGTACTTGTACTCTGCTGCATTTGAAGTTTTAGAGTTTCAGATTTTACAAACAATCTTTGGATCAGCCTGAAACACTGTGGACATCTGCACTTTAAAGCCTGTGTACTCTGACTCAAACAGGAAACGGCAGACAGCACCGTCACCAATCAGCTGAGAGTCAGCGCCGGAGGGGGCGGGGCTTCAGGTCAACACTGAGAAAGGTGTGAACGTGTCTCAGTAACAGACGGACAGTTCTTCAGTGTGCAGACTGAAGATTCAGTCAGCTTCAACTCCACTGACCAGCTCTGAGGAACATCTGCTTCCAGCAGAGGACGAAGTGAAGACGAGAGTTTATTACAGAAACTGACCAGATTTTAATTCATTTTCTTCAGTCCACAAACATTTGTTGATGACAGTCAGTATAATTCAAGTTATCAACCATAATTTTATTGATCAAACCTGCCAATGATGGACTCACTGTTCCTCATTATGCACAGCTGACTTTCAACACATTTTATTAAAGAATTCTAAATGGTCATTTGTTCTTTTTGCAGCATTACGAGGTCATAAAATCAAAAACATGGGACAGGTTAACGTAGGACGCCTTCATCGACGTCACCTTCACAGTTTCTGCTTTAACGTCTGCAGGAGGTCAGAGCAGCCTCCAGAGCTGCTGCTTGGATGTGAACTCCCTCCACGCTCAGATCTTCTGCTTGATGATGCTCCAAAGGTCCTTCCTTTGACCTCTGACCTCAGAGGAAGACAGCCACACTGAGCTTCTCTCCATTTGTGCCCTGGGTCTCCTAATCATATGAATTTAAAAACCTTCCTCATTTGTCTGCACAAACCTGCGACTGCTCTGACTCAGCGTCAGATTTCTTCACAGCACGATGACCCGCACAAGGTTTCAGGTGTTTTCACACCTCGTCCGAGGTAATTTCACTTTTCAGCAGCAGAGATTCTTCTTCTCCTCCCACACTGCCTGAACTTGGAGCAGCCTTCTTCTTTCCTTTGATCGGGCTCACCTGGAAAACTAATTATCACGACTATTCAAGGACCCACAGAGGCCGAGACACACGCCATCGGAGAGCTTCACTGAAAACAAAATGTTTGACACTTTAATCCAATTTGCATAATACTTTGGAACATGGTGTGTGTGTGTGTGTGTGTACAGAGTTCTGATAACTCAGTCAGCAGCTCTGACTCAGACTCAGTGAGGCGGTGTGCAGACACACACACAGAGCAGGGCTCCTCAGTGAGCTCCATGAGCTCTTTAGGTGGGAGGTGGCGTGGTACGTTTTCTCGTGCATGTCGCCGTGCGCGGCCTCTCGCCTGTGTGGCTGCGTCTCATGTGCACTTTCAGGTTAGGCCCCTGCCTGAAAGCTTTCCCACAGGCGGTGCAGACGTACGGCTTCTCGCCCGTGTGGATCCTCTGATGCGTTTTCAGCGTCGACGCGTCGTTGAATCTTTTCCCGCAGGTCTTGCAGACGTGCGGCCGCTCTCTGGTGTGGACGCGTCGAACGTGGACATTCAAGGTGCTGCTGTGTGCGAAGGCTCGGCCGCACGTCGTGCACGCGTACGGCCGCTCGCCCGTGTGCGCCCGTCTAACGTGCACTTTGAGATTGGAGCCCTGCCTGAAGGCTCGGCCACACGTCGTGCACACGTACGGCCGCTCGCCCGTGTGGATCCGCTGATGCTCCTTCAGTGAATCGATTCTACGGAACCTTTTCCCGCAGGCCTTGCAGACGTACGGCTTCTCACCTGTGTGGATTCTCACGTGGGTCAGATAGTCGGACTTGTACTTCAAATCCTTCCCACACGTGTCACATTTAAAACACTGTCTGTGAGCGCGGGGCTGCGGCGCGGCGCTGAGTTCCTGCTGATGGTTCTCGGCTTCATGGGAGCTGTTGGACAGCTGCTCCTCCTGCTCCTCATCAGGAGGAGTCACCGCAGAGGTGTCGACCTCCGCCTTCAGCAGGAGCTCCTCTGCCCCCTGGCCGGTGCAGGGCTCCTCCTGCTCCTCATCAGGAGGAGTCACCGCAGAGGTGTCGACCTCCGCCTTCAGCAGGAGCTCCTCTGCTCCCTGACCGGTGCAGGGCTCCTCCTGCTCCTCATCAGGAGGAGTCACCGCAGAGGTGTCGACCTCCGCCTTCAGCAGGAGCTCCTCTGCCCCCTGGCCGGTACAGGGCTCCTCCTGCTCCTCATCAGGAGGAGTCACCGCAGAGGTGTCGACCTCCGCCTTCAGCAGGAGCTCCTCTGCTCCCTGACCGGTGCAGGGCTCCTCCTGCTCCTCATCAGGAGGAGTCACCGCAGAGGTGTCGACCTCCGCCTTCAGCAGGAGCTCCTCTGCCCCCTGGCCGGTGCAGGGCTCCTCCTGCTCCTCATCAGGAGGAGTCACCGCGGAGGTGTCGACCTCCGCCTTCAGCAGGAGCTCCTCTGCCCCCTGGCCGGTGCAGGGCTCCTCCTGCTCCTCTTTGACCTGTACAGGCTCCGGCTGCTCTTGGTCCAGCCCGGAGCTGCTCCTCTCCTCCTGGGCATGCTGCTCCTCCTGCTGCTCCTGGAGATCTGGGGGGACAGAGAACAGAAGGAGGCAGAGCTGACGGTGAGGTCGTGTCTTACATGCACGCGCTGTGATGGCGGCCGCACGCACCTATCCGCTGGAGCTTTATTTCCGGTTTCCAGACGACGTCCAGCAGTCTGCGCTGGCGGCAGATTTCTGCTTCGTACTCGGCGACAGCTCTTTGAAAAACCCCGAAGATGTCCTCCGCAGCAGCGGCTAGCCGCTCGCTGACAAACTGCCTCACACACTCGACGGAAGTCATCGCTGCTCGGCGCCAAACGGAGCGCCGCGTGTCACACTGCTCCGGTTCCGACGGTGGACGAGCGGAAGTTCATGCGTTCCGCTTGAAGTGGATGGCGGTGCGTTTACGGTCGTCAGTAAATGTTGTAAAGTGTCAGGGACAGTCACACAGGCTGTCTTCAAAGACGTCCGCTCATCTCACACACACACAGCACGAGCACACAGACGCTTTCTTCTTCTCTTGTTGAAGATTCATCAGCTCCAACTCCACTGACCAGCTCTGAGGAACATCTGACTGTTTATTACATAACTCTGATTTAAATGTCATTTTGTCCAGTCCACAAACATTTGTTTCAGTGTGTGTGTGTGTGTGTGTGTGTGTGTGTGTGTGTGTGTACAGACAGGTCAGCAGCTCTGACTCAGACTCAGTGAGGCGGTGTGCAGACACACACACTCAGAGCAGGGCTCCTCAGTGAGCTCTGCTCTGAGTTACCAGCGGTCCACCTGTGTGTCGCCGTGTGCGGCCTCTCACCTGTGTGGCTGCGTCTCGTGCACTTTCAGGTGAGGCCCCTGCCTGAAGGCTTTCCCACATGTTACCATAGTACCTACAAAGTGTACTTCAGGGCAGTACTGGAGTAACTGTGATGTACTTAGTTACTTCCCACATCTAAACCTCGTGAAGGTGGTTTACACACACACACACACAGAAAGGAGGAGCAACACTAGTCATGTGATCCAGCTGGGAGGGAACCTGAAACTGAAAGTGTTCTTTTTGTTCAGTCTCCATTTTGTGTTGACGGAGCAGACGGAGGAAACTGAAGGCCGAGGCAGGGTGAGTGTTTTTATGATTCTTATTATTTTCCTGTCAAAGTCTCTGAGTCAGTTTTCTCTCTGTGGACTGTCGAGGAAAGAAATGTTGGAATGAACTCAACAGTTTGATTCATCTGTGACACAAAGTCTTGACTGGCTGAATAATTCACATCAAACCTGCTGAAACCAAGAAAAGATTTAAAGAACAGTGAGCAGGTGGAGATCCCACTGCTTCATACTGTATACTGTGTGTGTGTGTGTGTGTGTGTGTGTGTGTGTGTGTGTGTTCCTTCCTGTACAGACTTGTTGGTTGCTCCTTGTGTCCTGAGCTCACAGTCAGTGTTCATGTTTAACTTCTCAGACTGACTGAAGTCCAGAAGATGAATGTTTGTGTGGAGGAAGAGGAGGACAGAGCAGAGTCTGCAGGATCCAGCTGTCTGTCTATGAAGAGTGACCGGTCCAAAGATGATCCTCCATTCTTCAGTGATGAACCTGGACCCTCAGACACAAAGTGAGAGAGCTGATACTAACTCATTTGACTCTTTTTAGACACAATCATGTTACTAACCTGTTGACAGTGAACTTCATTCATCGTGAGATGTAATCTGATCTAAGAGGACTAAAAGAAACTTTGAACGCTCCTAATTATGGACAGCAGTTTGTGTCTGTAGAGCTTCCTGAATGACTTTCATCAGAGAATTTATCAAAGATTCATGTGGTGTAAATAAAAACATGTTGGTGTTTGCAGAGTTCAGTCCAACAGACACAGAGCAGTGTCTGCAGGATCCAGCTGTCTGTCTATGAAGAGTGACCGGTCCAAAGGTGAACCTCCAGTCTTCAGTGATGAACCTGGACCCTCAGACACAAAGTGAGAGACTGTTTTTACTGTAAACTGACCTGATGAAGATGATGCATTGATGATGAAGACAAAGTGCTCAAAGATTCATATTCATGATGACTGAATGTTTAATGAGACAGACAGACAGGAGAAGCTGATAATGAAAGTTCATGACAGCAGGAGAGTTGAAATCAAATCATCTTCATCACAGACTGAAAGCTGAATTCAAACAGAAAAGTAACAACACTTTTACTGTGTGAACATCTGAGCTTCCAGACAGTGTCGTCCAAATCTGGATCTCTGTCAGCAACAGTCAACAAATCATCTGAGTGATAAAGAAATGTCTTCACAGAGAGAGGAAGAGGAGTCATGTTCCTGTGGAGGAGCAGCCGTCCTGCTGTGTTTGGTGTCAGGACGTCCTGAAGGATCCGGTCTCTACCAGCTGTGGACACTGGTTCTGCAGACACTGCATCAGCTCATACTGGGACCAGTCTGCTTCATCAGGAGACTCCTCCTGTCCCCAGTGTGGGAAAAGACCCAGAAGTAAGGACCAGGACCATCATGGTTTGGTTTAGTGGGAACTGGACTTCATAGTGAGGGAACGTCAAGCCGATGGGCAGTAGACATGGACGGGGTGTTTGGATGTAGGCTGAGCCTGAGCTGTTCACAGCACAGTGGACAAGAACCAGTGACATGAATCATTGATGTTCAACCATTAAACTGACTGATTTCAAACTTCTGTCTCTGTTTCAGTGAGTGCTGGTCTGCAGGAGGTTTCAGATGAACATAAGATCAGTCTGAAGACGAGATGTGAACGTGTGACTGAAGGAAGTGATGAAACAGGAAGTGGAACCCTCCTCAACAGGATCTACACTGAGCTCTACATCACAGAGGGACAGAGTGAAGAGGTTAATACCCAACATGAGGTGAGGCAGCTTGAGACAGCTTCCAAGAAGAAGGAGACCCTCCATGACACTCCCATCAAATGCCACGACATCTTTAAAGCCTTACCTGACCAACAGAGACACATCAGAGTCGTTCTGACCAACGGCGTCGCTGGCGTTGGAAAAACCTTCTCACTGCTGAAGTTCACTCTGGACTGGGCAGAGGGCTCGGAGAACCAAGATGTCAGTCTGGTGGTTCTGCTGTCGTTCAGGGAGCTGAACTTGATCAAAGATGAGCGGTTCAGTCTTCTCAGGCTGCTCCATGTTTTCCATCCAACATTACAGAAGGTCACAGCAGAGAAGCTCGCTGTCTGTAAACTTCTGTTCATCTTTGACGGCCTGGATGAAAGCAGACTTTCACTGGACTTCAACAACAAAGAGGTCGTGTCTGATGTCACACAGGAGTCATCAGTCAGCGTGCTGTTGACAAGCCTCATCAAGGGGAACCTGCTTCCCTCGGCTCTCATCTGGATAACTTCCAGACCTGCAGCAGCCAATCAGATCCCTCCTTCACGTGTTGACAGGGTAACAGAAGTACGAGGCTTCACTGACGCTCAGAAGGAGGAGTACTTCAGGAGGAGAGTCAGTGATGAAGATCTGTCCAGCAGAATCATCTCACACATCAAGACCTCCAGGAGCCTCCACATCATGTGTCTGATCCCAGTCTTCTGCTGGATCACTGCTACAGTTCTGGACCACATGTTGACCACAGACCAGAGAGGAGAGCTGCCCAAGACCCTGACTGACCTGTACTCACACTTCCTGCTGGTTCAGACAAAGAGGAAGAAGAAGAAGTACGATGAAGGACATGAGACGAGTCCACAGGAGCTGACGGAGGCTGACAGGGAAGTTCTTCTGAAGCTGGGGAGGCTGGCGTTTGAACAGCTGAAGAAAGGAAACATCATGTTCTACCAAGAAGACCTGGAGCAGTGTGGTCTGGATGTCACAGAGGCCTCGGTGTACTCAGGAGTTTGTACAGAGATCTTCAAAAGAGAGAGTGTGATCTTCCAGAAAACAGTCTACTGCTTTGTTCATCTGAGCGTTCAGGAGTTTCTGGCTGCAGTCTACCTGCTCCACTGTTACACCAACAAGAAGACAAAGGTACTGAAGGACTTCCTGAAAGATGACAAACACAGAGAGAAGAAGGAGGATTACTCCACCCTGGATGTCTTCCTGAAGAAGGTCATGCAGAAATCCCTTCAAAGTAAAAATGGTCACCTGGACCTGTTTGTTCGCTTCCTTCATGGCCTCTCTCTGGAGTCCAACCAGAGACTCTTAGGAGGCCTGCTGGGTCAGACAGACAACAGTCCAGAAATCATCCAGAGAGCCATCAACAACCTGAAGAAGATGAAGAGTGGTGGTATCTCTCCTGACCGAAGCATCAACATCTTCCACTGTCTGATGGAGATGAACGATGACTCAGTCCATCAGGAGATCCAAGAGTTCCTGAAGTCAGAGAACAGATCAGAGAAGAAACTCTCTGTGATCCACTGCTCAGCTCTGGCCTACATGCTGCAGATGTCAGAGGAGGTTCTGGATGAGTTCGACCTGAAGAAGTACAACGCATCAGACCAGGGACGACAGAGACTGATTCCAGCTGTGAGGAACTGCAGAAAGGCTGAGTAAGTCCAGATGTGATGAACATTATGAATCAGTGTAGATTAGTAGTTCAGTTCTTCAGATGTTCACTCTGTAAAATTCTTCTTCTTAAAACAGTTTTCCACTTGAACAACTTGAATTTACATTTTTTAAATGAGTCTCTGAGGTTTGAACAGTTTCTGGTGTTTTTGGCTGCTGTCACATTTTTACTAACCGTGGGCTCCTTCTTCAAGTCCTGCACGTCTGTGGAAACAGCAGCATCATGGAGAGAAGTAGGAAGAAGTCAAAGAAGTCTTTGGTGCAGTTTGACACAGTTAGAAAGTCATACTCAGACTTGTATTTTATTTTTGGTCACATTTTAAATGAGACATGTTGAATAAAGTGATTCTGATGAACTGTCACTATTTTAAAGTCCAACACAGAGATTTAGTGAGGCAGTGAGAGCAGCAGTGCTGGTGTTCACTGTGTTTGAGTGTCCATTTGAAGATCTCGTTTGTCCAGTATCTCAACACTTTAAATTTACAACCTTGTACCTGGAATTTATCAGCAACTGTGTCCCCAAAAGTCTGATCCAGATCCAGCCACTGATATTTGACACACACTTAGTGAACTTGTTTTTGAAAAATGTTGGATACATAGATGATTTTTAATTGAGCAGGTTATGTAAGTTTTGCTGAAGCAGCCATTGTGGCCACACGTGCCGATGAGACACTGTTTAATGCTATACTTTACAATGTCTGTGTGCAGTTTGCTAACATTAACTAACATTAGTCAGCGTAAACTGACGCTTTTTGTTGCTTCTAAACCTCTGAGTGTGTTGAACTGAGCTATGGTGCATTTTATTGTTCATGAATTCAAATTGTGTTTCATCGTCTGGTCTTGAAGTCATTTTGGAAGTCTCAGTCTAACTCCATCTTCTCTCCGTTCATCTGCAAGATTCAAACAAACAGATTAAAAGTCTGCAGGTGAGAGAGAGTGATGAGAATGATTGTTTCATGTCAAACACAGTGAGATCAGATGAGCTGAACCTCTGATGTGAAGAGCAAATGTTCATCAAAGCACAACATGTCAAACTGTTCTGACATCAAATGCATGAAGTAAATATAAAGTGTCCTCTTCTATAATAACTGATTTTATAATCTATGTGTCATCACAGACTTTATCAGTGTGGACTCTCAGAGAGTCACTGTGACGCTGTGGCCTCAGCTCTGAAGTCCAACCCCTCCCATCTGACAGAGCTGAACCTGAGTAACAACTACAACCTGGAGGATTCAGGAGTGAAGAAGCTGTGTGCTGGGCTGGAGAGTCCAAACTGTAAACTGCAGACTCTGAGGTCAGTTCACTGACTGTTCATGCTGTTTTTATGTAAATATTCAATTTAAATCTTTGACTGATGTTTTATATTTTTGGTTGAATGAATTTCCAAATGGTTGAATAATTGTTGGAGTCACAGAAAGTGCAGAAATCAAATGTTTGACAGTTCCTGAGCTTCCACAGACTCACATTGTGGTCCATCAGTCAGTGAAGATGGCGTCAGTGCTGATGAGGCTGTAGAGTGTGTGACGGATCAGAATGAGGTTGTTGAAGATCTGATGATAGCAGATAAAAACAGGCTGCAGAGAGTTTGAGCTTCTGTGGAAACAGAGACAGAGACAGGTTAGAGAAAGGAAAGAAAGACGTGAATGCAAAGTTCAACAAAGATGAAGTGAAGAACTGTGATGATCTTCATGATATCAGAAGCTGATATGGCTGCTACAGACAACCCTCACAGCTGCTGTGCTGTGCTGTGCATTCAACCAGAGCTCAGAGTAAGAAACAGCAGCCTGACACAGGCCAGAGCGTCACAACAAAACAGGATTCAAGGATCCAAGGATTCAAAAATAAGCTGCTGTAACATGGTTCCCATGAGTCCTTGAGATCCTTGAAAGTTTGTGAATTGGACAGTCTGTCCTTGTTGAGCTGCAGTGGAGGAATAGTAACTCAAAGAGTGAATTTGGCCCTCAAGAGGTGGAATGATGACTGGCAGCAATAACTCTGTGAATGTCCATGTGGCTGCTGTTTGAAGACACACTTGAACAAATGTAGACCTCTCCTTTGAATGACATTTACCTGCTAAGACAGCAAACACAGTCAGAAGGTCATGGAATCAATAATCAGCTGTTTTTAGTCCAACATGTCTGATTTGATTTGATCCTCTAATTCCAGACTTGACTGAGATCAGCAGCATGTTATTAATCTGTGCTGACATGAATGGTTGTCTGAACGTTGTGCTGACGTTTGGCTGATGTCTGTAGAAGGCTGACATTATGATGATCCACAATAACACAATGACAAAGTCACTCTGCTCATGTTAGAGAAAAGCTCATTGAT
This sequence comes from Nibea coibor, assembly GCA_023373845.1. Taxonomy (NCBI): domain Eukaryota; kingdom Metazoa; phylum Chordata; class Actinopteri; family Sciaenidae; genus Nibea; species Nibea coibor. The sequence goes on along the minus strand of CM041731.1, from coordinate 18,172,333 downwards.
TAGGACATAGTAATGTTGAGCTGCACATTTCAAACCTGAACACATCTGATTGGATCATAAATGGATTTTTATCAACATCATTTATTCTTTATTCAGATTGAGGGGCTGCTGGTTGTCAGAGATCAGCTGTGCTTCTCTGGCCTCAGCTCTGAAGTCCAACCCCTCCCATCTGACACAGCTGGACCTGAGTGAGAACAACCTGCAGGATTCAGGAGTGAAGCTGCTGTGTGATTTTCTGCAGAGTCCACACTGCAGACTGCAGACTCTGAGGTCAGTTCACTGACTCTCTGTTACTATTGTAGATCTGATGTTTCATTAACAATTGAAGCTAATTTATGTTCAGACATAACTTCCATCCATAAAGTTGTAAATGTCCTTTTGTTCATATTTTCATGTTTGTTGTATTAAATTTAGTCTGCAGTCACAAAGACTTGTGTTTCTTAAAGAAACTGTAGAAAATGTCTGTTAGTGGTTAAAGTCAATGAATGTTTAGAATTGTTGGTAAATGGTCACATCTGTACACAGAAGATCCTCTGAACTCATTTGACTGAAAGGAACACACACACACACACACACACACACAGACTGAATGGTTGTCTGAATGTTGTGCTGACGTTTGGCTGATGTCTGTAGAAGGCTGACATTATGATGATCCACAATAACACAATGACAAAGTCACTCTGCTCATGTTAGAGAAAAGCTCATTGATTAGGACATAGTAATGTTGAGCTGCACATTTCAAACCTGAACACATCTGATTGGATCATAAATGGATTTTTATCAACATCATTTATTCTTTATTCAGATTGGAGAGCTGCAGTTTGTCAGAGATCAGCTGTGCTTCTCTGGCCTCAGCTCTGAAGTCCAACCCCTCCCATCTGACAGAGCTGAACCTGAGATTGAACGACCTGCAGGATTCAGCAGTGAAGAAGCTGTGTGCTGGACTGGAGAGTCCAAACTGTAAACTGCAGACTCTGAGGTCAGTTCACTGACTGTTCATGCTGTTTTTATGTAAATATTCAATTTAAATCTTTGACTGATGTTTTATATTTTTGGTTGAATGAATTTCCAAATGGTTGAATAATTGTTGGAGTCACAGAAAGTGCAGAAATCAAATGTTTGACAGTTCCTGAGCTTCCACAGACTCACATTGTGGTCCATCAGTCAGTGAAGATGGCGTCAGTGCTGATGAGGCTGTAGAGTGTGTGACGGATCAGAATGAGGTTGTTGAAGATCTGATGATAGCAGATAAAAACAGGCTGCAGAGAGTTTGAGCTTCTGTGGAAACAGAGACAGAGACAGGTTAGAGAAAGGAAAGAAAGACGTGAACGCAAAGTTCAACAAAGATGAAGTGAAGAACTGTGATGATCTTCATGATATCAGAAGCTGATATGGCTGCTACAGACAACCCTCACAGCTGCTGTGCTGTGCTGTGCATTCAACCAGAGCTCAGAGTAAGAAACAGCAGCCTGACACAGGCCAGAGCGTCACAACAAAACAGGATTCAAGGATCCAAGGATTCAAACATAAGCTGTGGTAACATGGTTCCCATGAGTCCTTGAGATCCTTGAAAGTTTGTGAATTGGACAGTCTGTCCTTGTTGAGCTGCAGTGGAGGAATAGTAACTCAAAGAGTGAATTTGGCCCCCAGAGGTGGAATGATGACTGGCAGCAATAACTCTGTGAATGTCCATGTGGCTGCTGTTTGAAGACACACTTGAACAAATGTAGACCTCTCCTTTGAATGACATTTACCTGCTAAGACAGCAAACACAGTCAGAAGGTCATGGAATAAATAATCAGCTGTTTTTAGTCCAACATGTCTGATTTGATTTGATCCTCTAATTCCAGACTTGACTGAGATCAGCAGCATGTTATTAATCTGTGTTGACATGAATGGTTGTCTGAATGTTGTGCAGACGTTTGGCTGATGTCTGTAGAAGGCTGACATTATGATGATCCACAATAACACAATGACAAAGTCACTCTGCTCATGTTAGAGAAAAGCTCATTGATTAGGACATAGTAATGTTGAGCTGCACATTTCAAACCTGAACACATCTGATTGGATCATAAATGGATTTTTACCAACATCATTTATTCTTTATTCAGATTGATGAACTGCAGTTTGTCAGAGATCAGCTGTGCTTCTCTGGCCTCAGCTCTGAAGTCCAACCCCTCCCATCTGACAGAGCTGGACCTGAACTACAACGACCTGCAGGATTCAGGAGTGAAGCTGCTGTGTGATTTTCTGCAGAGTCCACACTGCAGACTGCAGACTCTGAGGTCAGTTCACTGACTCTCTGTTACTATTGTAGATCTGATGTTTCATTAACAATTGAAGCTACTTTATGTTCAGACATAACTTCCATCCATAAAGTTGTAAATGTCCTTTTGTTCATATTTTCATGTTTGTTGTCTTAAATTTAGTCTGCAGTCACAAAGACTTGTGTTTCTTAAAGAAACTGTAGAAAATGTCTGTTAGTGGTTAAAGTCAATGAATGTTTAGAATTGTTAGTAAATGGTCACATCTGTATACAGAAGATCCTCTGAACTCATTTGACTGAAAGGAACACACACACACACACACACACACACACACACACACACACACACACACACACACACACATATACACACACACACACACACACACACACACACACACACACACACTGAATGGTTGTCTGAATGTTGTGCTGACGTTTGGCTGATGTCTGTAGAAGGCTGACATTATGATGATCCACAATAACACAATGACAAAGTCACTCTGCTCATGTTAGAGAAAAGCTCATTGATTAGGACATAGTAATGTTGAGCTGCACATTTCAAACCTGAACACATCTGATTGGATCATAAATGGATTTTTATCAACATCATTTATTCTTTATTCAGATTGATGAACTGCAGTTTGTCAGAGATCAGCTGTGCTTCTCTGGCCTCAGCTCTGAAGTCCAACCCCTCCCATCTGACAGAGCTGGACCTGAGTCACAACGACCTGCAGGATTCAGGAGTGAAGCTGCTGTGTGATTTTCTGCAGAGTCCACACTGCAGACTGCAGACTCTGAGGTCAGTTCACTGACTCTCTGTTACTATTGTAGATCTGATGTTTCATTAACAATTGAAGCTACTTTATGTTCAGACATAACTTCCATCCATAAAGTTGTAAATGTCCTTTTGTTCATATTTTCATGTTTGTTGTCTTAAATTTAGTCTGCAGTCACAAAGACTTGTGTTTCTTAAAGAAACTGTAGAAAATGTCTGTTAGTGGTTAAAGTCAATGAATGTTTAGAATTGTTAGTAAATGGTCACATCTGTATACAGAAGATCCTCTGAACTCATTTGACTGAAAGGAACACACACACACACACACACACACACACACACACACACATATACACACACACACACACACACACACACACACACACACACACACACTGAATGGTTGTCTGAATGTTGTGCAGACGTTTGGCTGATGTCTGTAGAAGGCTGACATTATGATGATCCACAATAACACAATGACAAAGTCACTCTGCTCATGTTAGAGAAAAGCTCATTGATTAGGACATAGTAATGTTGAGCTGCACATTTCAAACCTGAACACATCTGATTGGATCATAAATGGATTTTTACCAACATCATTTATTCTTTATTCAGATTGATGAACTGCAGTTTGTCAGAGATCAGCTGTGCTTCTCTGGCCTCAGCTCTGAAGTCCAACCCCTCCCATCTGACAGAGCTGGACCTGAGTCACAACGACCTGCAGGATTCAGGAGTGAAGCTGCTGTGTGATTTTCTGCAGAGTCCACACTGCAGACTGCAGACTCTGAGGTCAGTTCACTGACTCTCTGTTACTATTGTAGATCTGATGTTTCATTAACAATTGAAGCTACTTTATGTTCAGACATAACTTCCATCCATAAAGTTGTAAATGTCCTTTTGTTCATATTTTCATGTTTGTTGTCTTAAATTTAGTCTGCAGTCACAAAGACTTGTGTTTCTTAAAGAAACTGTAGAAAATGTCTGTTAGTGGTTAAAGTCAATGAATGTTTAGAATTGTTAGTAAATGGTCACATCTGTATACAGAAGATCCTCTGAACTCATTTGACTGAAAGGAACACACACACACACACACACACACACACACACACACACACACACACACACACACATATACACACACACACACACACACACACACACACACACACACACACTGAATGGTTGTCTGAATGTTGTGCTGACGTTTGGATGATGTCTGTAGAAGGCTGACATTATGATGATCCACAATAACACAATGACAAAGTCACTCTGCTCATGTTAGAGAAAAGCTCATTGATTAGGACATAGTAATGTTGAGCTGCACATTTCAAACCTGAACACATCTGATTGGATCATAAATGGATTTTTACCAACATCATTTATTCTTTATTCAGATTGAAGAGCTGCAGTTTGTCAGAGATCAGCTGTGCTTCTCTGGCCTCAGCTCTGAAGTCCAACCCCTCCCATCTGACACAGCTGAACCTGAGAGGAAACGACCTGCAGGATTCAGCAGTGAAGCCTCTGTCTGATCTTGTGGAGAGTCCACACTGCAGTCTGCAGACTCTGAGGTCAGTAGAGGGTTGCAGTCAGTCCATGTTGGTCTCAGCAGTATTGTACTAAACACAGTTAGTATCAAAGCACAGATCCAGTATTTCCTGTAAACCTCCGACCTTCTCAGCGGCTGCTTTCCTCAGTGAAGCTGTGAGAGGAGAACGCTGACAGGCTTCAGGATTGGACAGAAAGACAGAGAGAGAGAGAGCAGTCAGCCAATCAGATGAGAGAGAGAACAGTCAGCCAATCAGATGAGAGAGAGAGAACAGTCAGCCAATCAGATGAGAGAGAGAACAGTCAGCCAATCAGATGAGAGAGAGAGAACAGTCAGCCAATCAGATGAGAGAGAGAGAACAGTCAGCCAATCAGATGAGAGAGAGAGAACAGTCAGCCAATCAGATGAGAGAGAACAGTCAGCCAATCAGATGAGAGAGAGAGAACAGTCAGCCAATCAGATGAGAGAGAGAACAGCCAGCCAATCAGATGAGAGAGAGAACAGCCAGCCAATCAAATGAGAGAGAGAACAGTCAGCCAATCAGATGAGAGAGAGAACAGTTAGCCAATCAAATGAGAGAGAGAACAGTCAGCCAATCAGATGAGAGAGAGAACAGTTAGCCAATCAAATGAGAGAGAGAGAACAGTCAGCCAATCAGATGAGAGAGAGAACAGCCAGCCAATCAAATGAGAGAGAGAACAGTCAGCCAATCAGATGAGAGAGAGAACAGTTAGCCAATCAAATGAGAGAGAGAACAGCCAGCCAATCAGATGAGAGAGAGAACAGTCAGCCAATCAGATGAGCCAGAAGCTCGTTGTGATGGTGTGTTTCTGGCTGATGTGCCGACGACTGTTGTTGTTGTGTTGATGTCTACAGGAAATAAAGCTGATTCCAGCTGACAGCATTACAAGATGTACAGAGACAGCGGTCCTCATTCATCAGATCTGATCTCAGAGTGTTTGTTCTCTCATTCCAACACTAAAGAAGTGATCAGTTCATCTTTGTCACAGCTCTCAGATCAGTCTGATGAAGCCTGCAAAGAACCATCATTACATGTAGTGAGCATGTGGTCTTTGTACAGAGCAGAACCTCTGCTGAAGTCCAGTAAGCACAGCTGAAAATCACAGTGAGCAGTGAACGTCTCTCTGTTTCTGCACTGATGATGCGTTCAGGGACTGTCAGCACTTTATTTCCACTGTGTGCTTGAGTGAAATGTGCAGAGTCAGCAGACTTGATGCAGGTCTGTGAGCTTCACTCCAACACGTTAACATGAGAGCTGACAGGAAGCTGGCTACGCTACACAGCCGCTCCACCTGTGTGTGAACAGGACTGAAGTCCTGCTGCTCTTTATACTGGATGTGCTGCATCACTGACTGACAGCTGATGGAGGGAGTCTCTGTAAACAGGATTCATGACTTCTGCTCTCTGTCTGCTTCTCTCATCAGGTGGAGGCGGTGAGAAAGGTGTGTGTGTTGGTCAGCTGAGTCCTGATGATCCAGAGAGGTTGAAGCAGCAGCATCAGCTCTGACTGGGCCATGTTACTGGGAGGTGGAGTGGAGAGGAGAGCTTCATCCAGCAGAGACTGACGGAGGAATCACAACAAGTGGAGATGACTGTCAGTGCTGCAGTCTGAACTGCTCTGAGATCAGCTCCACTGTCAGACACAATGTCAAGTCCACCATCATCATGTGTGTTCCTCTGGATCATGTGACAGAGGATCATCAGTGGATCTGGACTGCTCTGCTGACACCCTGAGACTCCTCCACTCCTTCTGCTCCACACTCAGACACCTCCTCCACCCGGACCTGGACCGGTCCTTTCTTTCTTTGGTCCGTTCAGTCTGTGCTCCTCTCTGTATTTCTTTAATGCTCCACGCTGTTGAATGATGGACAGCTGCCGTTCATTGTCACATTATACTGTAGCATGGAGGCTGATGGAGTCTGACCTTCATCAGTGATTACATTTCTGTATCCTGGCTCTTTTTTCAGGTTTATGTTCTTATGTCATATGAATCTAAGAATAAAACCATCACAACACACGAGCAATGCAAACATCAAACATTATGATCAACAAGGAAAAAATGCAACAAATATCTGAGCAGGAAGAAGTTAACATTAACTAACGTGATCAAATAAGAGTTAAAACAATCACAGTCAGTATATTTTAAAAAGCCGAACCAGCGACAGCCTGAAACACTGCTGACACTTTGATACCTGTGTGCTCTGACTCAAACAGGAAACGGCAGATAGCACCGTCACTGCTCGTACTGTGAAGAACATGAAGGACGCCTGTGATGGAGAGCAGATCTGACTTCAGCTGCTGGCTTGTTGGTTTGGACAGCAGGTGGTGCTGCTGCATCAACAATCAGCTGGGACTCAGACACAGCCTGAGAGTCAGTGAAGCGGCTTAGCTTAGCATTAAGGCTAGAAAAGGTGGGGAAATCTTCCAGTAGTAGTTCTAGTTTAAATGCTAAGCTAAGCTAACCAGCTTCTAGCAGAGGAAGCAAACCAACACGCGTGTGTATAAATGTTGAACCATTCCTTTAAATTAACAGAAAGGTTGCCTCACACTGTCAACTGTTGCATCATCACTGGTTTAGAGCAGAGTGTGTGTAAGATAACCATCTTCATATCTCACCTTTACCTGTCCCCAACACACACACACTGTCTCACTTCAATAACACACACACAAGAAATCAGAGTCATAGAGCACCAATCATTAACCCGAGCTGTGTGTGTGTGTGTGTGTGTGTGTGTGTGTGTGTGTGTGTGTGTGTGTGTGTCACAGGACGTCACAGAGACTACGTCCAGGTTTTAGACAGTCTGTCCTCAGTCAGTCTTTAACAGAAAAGTTAACAAACAAAGCATGTTTTGCTGTTATTCTGCCCCCTGGTGGCCATCCATCATGTGAAGCAGCTTTTATAAAATGATATGCTGATATATGCTGGACCTGCAGGTCAGAGTAATGAACTGCAGCTGTGCTCTGTCTGTGTGTGAGTGACTGCTGAGAGACACAGAAAGTCTCTAAATGAACCCCCTCCAACTAGTGGACACTAATGCCAAACGGTAGGTGGTATCAAAAAGCCCAAATGACCGTGAGCATCCTCATCTTGTCGACCATGTGAACGCCCAATGTCAGTGTGTGAAGTTAAAACATGTGACCTGGGGAGAGAGAGAAAGAACAGGTGCCCCGTGCTCCTCTCCAGGTTACATGGGAGTAGATGGGGCTGTCGGTGGGTGATCCTGGCGCATCAGTGCGTCTCCCGCCAAAACTAGAAGTCTGACAGCTTCAGCAGTGATATCGCTGCGTAGCCCACCAATTCTCTTACGTTTCTATGTATAAATTATTTCTGTGGAGTGACATTTGTGGCCACGAGAGCCGTTTGCAAATGTATTTTCTGACAAATGTTTCTCTCCCTCTCCACTCTGGAACATTCTACCAATACACACCCATTGTAAACTCTGGCCTGTTTTTGGTGAAACTGAGAAAAGTCACAGCACACCATTCCCTGCCAAGCCGGTCGGTTTGAGACCTTTTTAGTGTCTGTGTGACCAAAACTGAGGGAGTTATACACTGAATTCTGTGAAGGACCACTTTTATATTTCAGGGTGCACTACGTTAATTAAGCAGCTATCATCTTATAAAATATGATGTTTTCATTTGCAGACGCTTTCATGAATGTCTGATCAGACCCTCAGTCTTTTAATCTGAATTAAAAGTTATTATGCAGAATAACTGAGAATGAACTCACATAAAACACACCTGGACTGAAACCTCGTCATAGAAACGGGTTATTCTGTATAATAAGTACTTTCACATTAATGTTACTTATAATTTTGTAGGCGAGGCAGGTTGATCTGTAGCACATTTGGACTAGTGTTCAGTACTGTTTGTTGTAGATTCTCACCATGAGCAAAGGAAATATGAAAAGATCATCAAATACAAATAAATATAGTTTTTATAGACGGTGCAGTGTGAGATATTCATCAAAAGTTTCAGATTTCATTCAATAAAAATTGAGTTGAACTTTGAATTCAGGACTTTTATTATTACAATTAAAACAACTGCTAATGTTATTTATAATATCAGGAAGTTTAATGAATTAATTTATATTCATATATTTATGAAATGTACAGATGCAGACAGACAGGTGCAGACAGACAGGTGCAGACAGACAGAGGTTATAAAAGTAAGCGGGGCTGACACGCTGATGTAGTCTGAGTAGAGGGACTCTCACACAGTGTCTCTCACACACACACACACACACTCACACACACTCCGGCTCTGCCGCTGCACGCGTGCAGCCTGGAAAGTGACCAAACTCGAGACTTCAGCTCAGAAGCTGAACTTTAAATTCCGCTGGTTCACGCTGGTTGTTGCTGGTCTCGGTCCACATGCAGGCTGCAGTGAGTATGGAGCGCTTCTAAAAGCCACGAACAGCGTGATCCGGATCCGAGGCAGCTGCAACTTTTTCTTTCGATTTTTCATTTTGCTGGACGTTCATCCTCCGGGGACAAAGAGCGGAGGACATGCCGGAGTTTGTGGCTTTGTTGGCCGCATTTGCAGCGCTCTCTGTCGGGTTAAGGAGCTCCGTGGTCGCGGTGGTGGAGAGGACAGCGGCGGCTGGGGTGAACAGCTCCGCGGTGGACAGAGTGGAGAGCTCCGGGGAAAGGGACAGAGAAGCGGGGCGAGCTGGCTGCCCTAGCCGCTGCCGGTGCGAGGTGGACGGGCTGCTGCACCGGGTGGACTGCTCAGACCTGGGGCTGCGGGAGATACCGAGCAACCTGAGCGTGTTCACATCCTACCTGTAAGTAACACTCAGGGTTCATCATCATCATCATTATTATTATTATTGTTGTTATTGTTATTATTATTATTATTATTATTATTATTATTATTATTATTATTATTATTATTGTTGTTATTGTTATTATTATTATTATTATTATTATTATTATTATTATTATTATTGTTATTATTATTATTATTGTTGTTGTTGTTGTTGTTGTTGTTGTTGTTGTTATTATTATTATTATTATTGTTGTTGTTGTTGCTCTTAATCTGCACATAGTAAATAAACAGCAACTCATTGTGTGTGTGTGTGTGTGTGTGTGTGCGTGAGCGCGTGCACGGAAGTTATGCAGCCGTGAGAAACGGAGCACCTGTCCATGCCTCTGTTTATCTCTCACGCGCGCCCCTGACAGGCGCGCGCGCATGTCATGTTGTTCATATGGTGGTTAAGGTTAAGGTCTGAAGAGATGAAGTGATCCTCACTGCTGCCAGTAATTCAGAGACAAAGAGCCTGAGGAGCACTACTACGAGTATTACCTCTCAGCTCAGGGGTTCTTGATTTAAAAGTTACTTTGGGAATGTCTAAAGTTCTTCAGAAGGTTCCAGGTGTTCTTCAAGAGGTGTCCTTGGGTACAGAGGAGGCTCAGCTGGTGCTGAAGATGGAAAACCTGTTTAAGAAAAAAAAGGAATTTAGAGGTTTTTAAATGTTTCTTGAGAAATATTTGTAGGTTCTTCAAGAAGTTCCTGGAGCACTCAAAGAGGTTCCAGTGGGTCTTGAGAAGGTTTTAGTGGTTATTAAGCATTCTGCACAGAGGAGGCTCAACTACTTAATGAGATTCCTGGAGGCTTTGAAAGTTTTTAAAAAGGTTTGAATTTTTCTTTATGGAGGTCAGACGTTTGTCAAGAAGTTCCTGGAGGTTATAAAAAGTTTTGAACGTTTCTTTAGGAAGAACGGTAGGTTCTTAAAGAGGTTTCTGAAGAACTTGGAGAGGTCCCAGTGGTTTCAGGTGCCTTTGATGGAGATTTTACTGTTTTGTCAAGAGCTCCAGCCTCCAGCACCACGGTGACCCTGATGAGGATAAGCAGATGATGGATGGATGGATGGATGGATGGATGGATGGATGGATGGATGGTCTCCAGGTTTGTCAAGAAGTTCTTTGAGTTCTTGAACAGGTTCCAGTGTTTTAAGAAGGTCCATGAGGAGGTTCTAGTGGTTCTTATGCATTTCCCACAGAGGAGGTTCAACTACTTGAAGAGATTTCTGTAGTTTTTGAAGGATTTTAAACATTTCTTGAACATTTGAACATTTCTATAGGGAGGTCTGTGGGTTCTTCAAGAGGTTCCTGGAGAACTCAAGAGTTTCCGGTGGTTCTTGAGAAGGTTTTGGTGTCCTCCTTGAAAAGGTTTAAGTGGTTCTGAAAGAGGGTTTAAATATTTCTTTAGGGAGGTCTGTAGGTTCAGTGAAGTCTTTGTAATAGCAGAGAAAATAATGAATTCTGTTCTGCTTTAATCATCTGTGAGTGTCGTCAGGCTCTGCCGTCCTCTACACAGAAAGTGTCAGTGAAGTTTCACTGTTTCTGTTTGAGTGTAAACTCCTGTTAAAGCGAAACACTAAAACTAATTCAAATCCATTTTACCTCACAGCAGGTGATCGGCCTCGATACCAGACATGTTTCAGCTCTGGCAAAACCATTACATCACTGTGTGTGTGTGTGTGTGTGTGTGTGTAAGAAAAACCTGCCCGTCTTGGCTGTGGTCTAAAAGCAGCACAATGTCCAGGATTTAAATTTCACTCTCATTAAAGAAAACCTTCTTCTATTCAGAAAAGCTCAGTGTGTGTGTGTGTGTGTGTGTGTGTGTGTCAATGAAAGCACTTTCCTTACAGTTTGTCAGGCAGATGGATACACACACACACACACACACACACACACAGCGACAGTCGATCAAAGGTTCTTTGTGTCTTTATTAAAGCTCCAATCAGGAATCGAATCCAACAAAACATCGAGGAGCTTCAGTGTGTTTGTGAGTTTTGGAAGGTTGCCGTCAGGATAAGTATCCCACAAACTATGCAAGTACTCAGATCCTTTACTGCAGTAAAAGTACTAATACCACAGTGTACAAGTAAAAGTCCTCCATCAACAATGTTACTTATAATCAGTAAAATGTCCCCCACAACTGTTTTCATAGTCTCTGTGACGTCCCCTCAGACTGTCTAAAACCTGGACGTAGTCTCTGTGACGTCCCCGCAGACTGTCTAAAACCTGGACGTAGTCTCTGTGACGTCCCCGCAGACTGTCTAAAACCTGGACGTAGTCTCTGAGACGTCCCTGCAGACTGTCTAAAACCTGGACGTAGTCTCTATGACGTCCCCGCAGACTGTCTAAAACCTGGACGTAGTCTCTGAGACGTCCCCGCAGACTGTCTAAAACCTGGATGTAGTCTCTGTGACGTCCCCACAGACTGTCTAAAACCTGGACGTAGTCTCTGTGACGTCCCCGCAGACTGTCTAATGACCTGACATAGTGCTGTTGTGCCAGAACAGGAGCTGGTTGAGCGGGCAATGTAACCCGTGTGTGTGTGTGTATTGTCTTTCTCACACTCCACCAGCTGTCCAAACATCCTGCACAGGTAGACGGATTACCTGTCTTCCTGTGAGGTCACTTCCTTAGGTCAGGAAGACGATAGAGGGTTCACCTGTCTGCAGGTAAACGTAAAACAAACAAAAGTTACTGGAGGTGATGAAACGGTTCAGATCGGGATATTCCAATATGGCTGCCAAAGAGGGCGGGGCTTATTAAATCGTTCATATGTACATCAGCTCATTCCTCACAGCGGAGCTAAATGCATTCCTGTTGCTGTCAATCAGAGGCAGAATGGAGACTTACAGGCCCATTCAGGCTTCAGACAGGTCTGCTTAGGCATGCAGCTAGTGTCCACACACACACACACACACACACACACACACACACACACACACACACACACACAAAGGCATTGACAGATGGCAGCATTCAGACTGACGGTGGTCAAACAGACAGACAGACAGAAGGAGACTGTAATCTGACTCCTGATGTCCGTCTGTCTGTCTCAGATCAGTTACTGTTTCGTCTTCGTTCTCACAGGAAGGAGAAAAATTCACTTCAGTCAGCTCAGTGTGTTTTTATTAGTAGTATTACTCGTGGTAATACACGCAGTATAATTACTGCTTTCAAAAGCAAAAACGTTTCCTGGTTTTCCCTCTGATGTCCTCCGGCTGCTCCGCCTTTTATGATGGTTTATGATGGACAGTGAAGTAAACTGCTGACAGCTGGAGCTGCTGTTAGCTGCTGTTAGCTCAGTCTGTTAGCTGCTGTTAGCTCATGTTAGCTCAGTCTGTTAGCTGCTGTTAGCTCATGTTAGCTCAGTCTGTTAGCTGCTGTTAGCTCATGTTAGCTCAGTCTGTTAGCTGCTGTTAGCTCATGTTAGCTCAGTCTGTTAGCTGCTGTTAGCTCATGTTAGCTCAGTCTGTTAGCTGCTGTTAGCTCATGTTAGCTCAGTCTGTTAGCTGCTGTTAGCTCATGTTAGCTCAGTCTGTTAGCTGCTGTTAGCTCATGTTAGCTCATGGAGTCCAACCTGTCGAGAAGCTTTCCATAATAACACACTTTGTGCACCGGTCAGTCCTGAAGTGTCTGATATGTTACATGCATGTCCATGTCCAGGTTTTAGACAGTCTGCGGGGACGTCTCAGAGACTCACACCTCACGGCTACAAACATATTCACCTTAGGTCAGGTATAGTTGTGTGTGTGTGTGTGTGTCTCCATGACGTTCTTCCCTTTCTTCCTTATCTGACCTCGTCTGTTTTCTGCTCTTTGTATGTCTGATGACTATCAGCAGGTAACGTCTCTCCGCTCAGGAGCTCCAGTCTGAAAGGAAACAGACTGTCTCTGTCTCACACACTGAGGGTGTGTCTGCAGGGTGAATATGCCGCTTGTTAAGGAACTTTCTCAACACTCCATAAAGCCGTGTGTGTGTGTGTGTGTGTGTGTGTGTGTGTGTGTGTGTGTGTGTGTGTGTGTGTGCGCGCGCGTGCTTTACAACATTGTCGACAGGTAGACCAGTCACACACACACACACACACACACACACAGAAGGTTTGTTTGGCTGAACGTTCCTTTACTCCGACCAGACTAACAGAGTTACGGCTGATTGGCTTTTACTGCTTGAACACACACACACACACACACACACACACACACACACACACACACTCACACACACACACTTCACTCATTAGCTACCTCACCAACAATATATATTTATGTAGTGTGTGTTTTCAGACAGTGAGTTGTTCATTACCCAGACGGAGCGCTCTGTAACGTTCTCTACATATCTTAGTGTGTGTGTGTGTGTGTGTGTGTGTGTGTGTGTGTGTGTTCCTCTCTGTTCTTGCCGTCTTGTCTCCTCCTCACAGTGATGATGATGATGATGATGATGGTGATGATGGTGATGATGATGGTGATGATGATGATGATGATGGTGATGATGATGATGGTGATGATGATGATGGTGATGATGATGATGGTGATGATGATGGTGATGATGATGATGATGATGGTGATGATGATGATGATGATGGTGATGATGATGATGATGATGATGATGATGATGATGGTGATGATGATGGTGATGATGGTGATGGTGATGGTGGTGATGGTGATGATGATGGTGATGATGATGATGATGATGATGGTGATGATGATGATGGTGATGATGGTGATGATGGTGATGGTGATGGTGGTGATGGTGATGATGATGGTGATGATGATGATGATGATGGTGATGATGATGATGATGATGATGATGGTGGTGGTGGTATTTGTACTTTAACAATAAACAAAGCCCTGCACTGATTACCTGCTGGTCATAACCTGTGATGTCACATGACCTCGTACCGTTCGCTCAGGTCTGTCACTGTCTTTCTACCTTCGACTGTAAGGACGCAGCATTTCATGACTGGGTGGTGGATGTCTCTGTTTGTCAGGTTACACTGCGCGTGTTTCAATATTATGACGTATGTCACAATATTCAGAAAAGGTGTGATTATGTGAAAAGGTTGTACTATTTTGTGAATGAAGTACAAAAAAAGTTAATATTATAATTTAATTTATTTATGTTATTAATGTAAAAAAAATGCAAGAAAAACAATAAATGTATCAACATTTTGAGTTCATTAATAAGACAGACTTTATTTGAGCTGTACATTCACGATGAAGATCTGAGTGAAAATTCATTACAAGGCTGAGAATAAAAACAGAGACGAGTTGAATAACAGTGTGAATGTAAGTAAACAGAATATAATAGTGCAGCAGCGTGTTCACAGCATCAGTGTGTGACCTGCTGGGAATATTCTTGGATTCCTTAACGAGGCTTTTCACGTTGACTTGAAGCGTATCCATCGACTTTTCCACACTGAACTGACCCTGAGTCAGTTATTTCAGGCCTGTGTGTGTGTGTGGGTGAGTGTGTGAGTGTGTGTGTGTGTGTGTGTGTGTGTGTCAGTTTGAGCCGCAATAAGAAAACATGTTTTTGTGCAGACTCAGATCTTTGAGCTGATTTGTGTTTTCATGCGGACTGAGGAGAAAAAGAGGCATGTACGGAGGACAGAGGGATGAAAGAGGAGACGAATACATTAGCCGTGTTGTGTGTTTTTTCCTCTTTTGGTAATGACTGCTGTGTGTGTGTGTGTGTGTGTGTGTGTGTGTGTGTGTTGTCTTTTTTCCGTCTCCTCTGGCTCAAACTGATGGATATCAGACGATTATTCAAATGGCCGCTGCCCGCAGAAAGACAAACTCTGTGGAAAGAAAGAAAAGAGAGTTGTGTAGTTCGGAGGCGTAGTGTGACAGCGAGGCCTCTCTCTGGTTTTGTCCTCTTTCATTCTTTCTTTCTGTCTTTCTTTTAGTGTTTTCGGGGGCGGGCCAGCGGGGGGCCACTCCCGGGGCGACTGAAGGCGGGGGGTTTATTCGCTGATCCGTCCTGTCAGTCTGCGCTGCCTCGACCCGAAGAAAAAGACAGTGACAGGACAAACAGCAGCTCTGTGCAGACAAACAGTCTGCTGGCTTCACGTTTAAAGACGTTCATACCTCGCAGAATCAACGCTCTGTGGCCAAGATAACAAATCTTATGTCCCCCGTGGGCTTTATGTCCAGTGTCTCCACAGAAAGACACGCAGAGACTGTCTAAAACCTGGACGTAGACAGTCTGTGGGACGTCTCAGAGACTACGTCCAGGTTTTAGACAGTCTGTGGGACGTCACAGAGACTACGTCCAGGTTTTAGACAGTCTGCGGGGACGTCACAGAGACTACGTCCAGGTTTTAGACAGTCTGCGGGGACGTCACAGAGACTACGTCCAGGTTTTCTTGCTGTCCGTCTCTTTCCAGTAACTTCCACTCCTGTCTTGTTTCTCACTCAGGTGTGTGTTGACTTTCAGAGGCTCTTTGAGGGACTTGTGAAATCGAGTGTGTGTTTCTGAGTGAATTCTTTGTCAGACTAGATGTTTTTATGTGTGAAAGGTGTGTGTGTGTGTGTGTGTGTGTGTGTGTGTGTTTGCAGCAGGATGTTGTTTTTATGCCATTTCTGTTCAAGACAAAAACATGTTACGTTATTCACCTGTGTGAAGGTCGAGAGACACTGACAGTCACCTCTCTCTCTCTGTGTTCCTGCAGTGATCTCAGCATGAATAATCTGACCGTGGTGTCCGTTGGAGGTTTGTCCGGCCTGCACTTCCTGGAGGAGCTGTGAGTCGCACACACACGCCTGCATATACGGGCTGATGCCTTTCTGATTCGTCACTGATCCTCCACAACTTTCCTCTGTTAAGACTTGAAGAGGTGACATCAGTTCACTTCCTCGACACCTGCCGGAATCTGAGCGTGAATCAAAGCCAAAGACTTCCTGGTCGGGAGTACGACGCCTTACAGACGAGTCATTCCACGTTTGACAGTAAAAACAACTCTAAAAATAGAAAGCAGGGAAGAAAGAAGAGAGATTATCATCCACAAATAGTAACAATGAAAATATGAGCACGGTGTGAGCTTCCACATCTCATGTGAAGCTCCTAAAAACTGTGAAAGTTTCTAATTTAAATCAAACGTCACACCTGTGCAGTGCCCAGGAGGTGAACTGGCACCTCTCCACCTTCCAGCCCAGCCCCTGCAGACGGATATGTAAATATATGGATACTAGACAACAGGTGGCTGTGATGAAGCAATCTGATTGGTCAAGTAGAAATTTAAAATGAATTTAGCAAAAGTTTGATCTGTCCACGGAGACATCAGGACACGTCACTGCAAGACTGAGCTAGCAAGGCAGTTTAGTGTTTGTGGTCACGTAACGTTGCTTTAAAATCATAATATCCCTGATTGTGACTCTGATTCTGAGCCTGCTCAGACCTGCTGACCTAAGTCTTAACATTCTGCTGTCAGGTCCAGCTACAGTCATCCACGCTCTGATATCATCCAGGGTGGATTACAGCAACTCACTCTACCTCAGCATCTGTCCGGCTTCCATTTCCTGTTTATAACTAATTCACAACGCTGCAGCGCGGTTACTAACGAGACTCGAAAGCATGTTTCAGCTAATGTTTAGCTGCAGGCCCAGCTCACACTCCCAATATGGCTCCAAACAAACACGGAAACGGCCGTCATACCAAAAAAACTCAAGGCTCCATGTTGGTTGTCCACAAACCGATGGGTGACGTCACTGTGGGTTTGCACTCGGGTGCAAACAAGCTGCTGGCTACCTGGACGTATACATCTTGGGGGCCTGACTGAAGGCGAACAGGGTTGAATCCACGCTGGATTGGGGGACAGTTTTTGTGTTGCATAATGACGATGAAGCTGAACACTGCCCTCACTTTAAACGAGCGAAGTATAGAAGAGCTGACCAGTCCAGACGGTGGATGTCTGGATTACGTCGTATCGGTTGAAAAGCGAGCCAAAGCTCCCGATCCATCAGTCTGTCTGGTTCAACCCTCAGATATCTTCATGAACTCTGGTTGGTGACTGAGATGGATGACATTCAGCGAGGGTGTCTGAGCGGGCGACGAGCTCAGATATCTGAGGATAACGATATGTAATCCCATCTGTCCTCACCTAGCAGCAGTGTCATGTCATGTATGAACACTTTGATAACATTAAGCTGATGGAGCAAATGAAAACACAAGCGGAGAGCGAGAGGCTGACCTCACAGAGACCTGAACATGACTCTGACTGCCGTTCTGCTCGGCTGCCAGCTATGTGTGTTTATATGTGTGTCTGTGCGTGTGATATTTGTCACCGTGGCGTGAGAAACGTCACGGCGGCGATAGGACACCGCAGAGATGCATGCTGGGTACATGCGGACTGGCTGAACTTTGTGTGGCCTCGAAAAAACAAACAGATCCGCTGCAGCTCAGTGTGTCCCACTGAAACAAATGTATTGATTTACATCGAGGCGTAATCTAATCATGGTGTCAGCTGCTGAAAGGTTTCAGAAAAGAACTTCCTGATCTTGAACTCTGTCTCTCGCAGGCGTTTGGCGGGAAACGATCTGTCATTCATCCCCAGGGGAGCGTTCGCCGGCCTCTACAACCTCAAAGTGCTGTAAGTCCACTGCACTCGCCGAGCAGCTAGCATGTCCTCGCAATCCATAAACACTGAAGCAGGTCCTCACAAAGATAGCAATACGAGTCCACACACTGTAATAATGTTTGGTGTGTTTCCTGGTGTTAATCATTCACAGATACACTTTGAAGATTTCATGAGTGTCTCAGTTTATTGAAGAGTTTCTGCAACAACACGCCTGTTTACACAGTTCACATCTCTACCACACACACCAAGTATTTATTATTTATTATTTGTTCATTGTTAGTTTTTATGCAAAACTCAGTTACTCCAACTGCTACTAGTTACTCCTACAAATATTACAAAATCCAACAAACACCACGGCTGCTCCAACTATTGATGTTGGTGCTACCAACTGGCTGCTGCCACAGTAGTGGTGGTGGTAAGATGTAACCAGTAAGATGGCACCTGGGCATGACTTTGCTGTTGGACCCCAGAGTTCAGGCTGACTCCAGGCTCCAGGCTCCAGGCTCCAGGCGAGCACTTTTCAACAGACTGAACGAGGTGCCATGTTTTGGGGTCCAGTTCTAATAATACATCCATGTTGGGCCCTGATCTATCACACTATTCCCATTAAGTCCAGTGCAACCAGTGCTCCTCTTCTGGAGTGTCTACAAGATCACTATCCACTATTCCCCATACTCATTATTCTGACGTATTCCAGGAATTCCTCCCTCAGTTTTAGTCTCACAGACACTAAAAAGGTCTCAAACCGACCGGCTCGGCAGGGAATGGTGTGCTGTGACTTTTCTCAGTTTCACCAAAAACAGGCCAGAGTTTACAATGGGTGTGTACTGGTAGAATGTTCCAGAGTGGAGAGGGAGAGAAACATTTGTCAGTCAAATACATTTGCAAACGGCTCTCGTGGCCACAAATGTCACTCCACAGAAATAATTTCTACATAGAAACGTAGGAGAATTGGTGGGCTACGCAGCGATATCACTGCTGAAGCTGTCAGACTTCTAGTTTTGGCGGGAGACGCACTGATGCTCCAGGATCACCCACCGACAGCCCCATCTACTCCCATGTAACCTGGAGAGGAGCACGGGGCACCTGTTCTTTCTCTCTCTCCCCAGGTCACGTTTTAACTTCACACACTGAAATTGGGCGTTCACATGGTCGACAAGATGAGGATGCTCACGGTCATTTGGGCTTTTTGATACCACCTACCGTTTGGCATTAGTGTCCACTAGTTGGAGGGGGTTCATTTAGAGACTTTCTGTGTCTCTCAGCAGTCACTCACACACAGACAGAGCACAGCTGCAGTTCATTACTCTGACCTGCAGCTGACCCTGTCTCCCTCTACAAGACCTGATAATTAATGAATTTTACCAAAATCAACTGACATGCACTGAACTCTGGGCTTCTTATGTCGAGTCTGTAATAACAGCTGTTTCTTTATGCTAAGCTAAGCTAACGGGCAGTACAGACATGAGAGTGGTGTCAATCTTCTCCTCTAACTATGAGCGTGAAAGTGAATAAATAAATATTGTTACAAACTATTCTTCAACTCTTTTATTTTTCTGTCGCCTGTTTTCCAGGATGCTTCAAAACAACCAGATGAAGTCAGTCCCTGCTGAGGCCTTCAACAACCTGCACAACCTGCAGTCACTGTGAGACACACACACACACACACACACTCATCCTTTTGTCTCGTTTTACCCTTTGGTGGAAAGGAATCTGTAGTCTCTCACACACACACACACACAGACCAGTATATTAATGTATGTAGTCCAGACACTGTGTTCCCTCGGCCTGATAACACACACAGTAATTATACTGAAACTGTACCTGTGTGTGTGTTTGTGTGTGTGTGTGTGTGTGTGTGTGTGTGTGTGTGTGTGTGTGTGTAGATAAGGGTATAAGAATGGAGACGTCTGAGTCTTTCTTTTTGTCTCCCTCTCTCTCATTTATCTGATGGACCATTATGTGAAGTCCCATCCATCTCTTCTCCTTCTGTAGGTGAACAGAGGAGGTATTGTCAGACAGACAGACAGACAGACAGACAGACAGACAGACAGACAGACAGACACTTGAGCAGCCGTAGTACTGTACTTCTTACTCCACGTTACTTTAGTTTAGTCCAGTGTGTCCAAACATAGGGCTCGGGCCCCTCCAAAGGGTCGCTGGATGTTGAATTATTTTGACTTTTCTCTCATATTGGCTTTTATTGTGAAATATTTGATGTTTCTACGTCTTTGAGCCTCAAACATTAATTTAAATGTTTAATATAAAAATGTGTGACCAGAGCTGTCAAATAAAAATCAGTTCTCCTGTAATCAGAGTGTTTACTTTGTGACCTTAATTACTTTAATCCTTATTCCTCAGCATGGCTGCTTACTGAGTGCACTGTCACACACACACACACACACACTCTGCAATAAGTCCGTGCTCATTAAAATACCTTTGTTCTGCCTAAGAGCCCGCTGGCCGGTGCAGCGGTCCTCGAGCGGCCTGCCGGTCATTCCTCTGTGCCGCTCAAACACTTGATCTCTAATGTTCTTCTTAATCTGCTTCAAAGCGAGGTGCAGCCTCACGTTTGAGATTCCAGAAACAAGTTTTCATCAGGACTTTGTTTCCACTCGCCTGTACTGATGCATTTCTTCTTCAATTCAGCTTGTAGATGAAAAAGCTGAGTGTGCAAGATGTTGGAAATAAAATACATATTGTTGGTGTGATTAATGTAGCTCATATTCATGTTTATACAGGCATGTTTTTTTTTTACTTTATCTGTGAATTTAGACCAAACTGTTATTTATGTATTACGCCAGTCATGACCTCACCGTCTACTTCCTTCCCCTTCCTTTCTCTCCGTAGCCGCCTGGACGCCAATCACATCTCCAGCGTTCCCATTGGCTGTTTCTCAGGCCTGCGCTCGCTGCGTCACCTATGGTTGGACGATAACTCGCTGACGGAGGTGCCGGTGGAGGCTCTGAGCGAGCTGTCCGGCCTGCAGGCCATGACGCTCGCCCTGAACCACATCAGCCACGTCCCAGATCACGCCTTCAGCAAGTTGGGCCGCCTGGTGGTGCTGTACGTACACACACACACACACACACACACACACACACACACACACACACACACACACTCCATCCTAACTTTCCCTCTTTGAATTTCTTCTCTCGTCTATTTTAAGATGAGCTGTAAAAAAAGAAGGAGAAAGGACAGGAAGTCATTTAGCAGCCTTGCTAACTAACTGACTAGCTTTGTCAGATGGGTAGCTCTTTTGGTTTATGTTGGTTGGACAGAGTCAGTCAGCTAAACTAAACTGAGCCTGAACATCTGAGCCCAGTTTTCCTCTTTCTCTTTCAGCGGCAGCGACGGTCCCTGAACGTCTGTAATAGCTCCTTAATATCATGCAAGACTCTGTGTGTGTGTGTGTGTGTGTGTGTGTGTGTGTGTGTGTGTGTGTGTGATGGCATTCAGCGCGGAAGCATTGAAGTCTGCTGTCATTTCTTTTGTCCAATCGGCTTGAAGCTAATTTGCATGAAATTACCAAAAGAAAAAAAAACCTTCTTGAGAGGCCCCGGGGCCCCTTTTTAAAAAAGACACACACACACACACACACACACACACACACACACACACACACACACACACTCTTTGTCTGCTTCATTAGTCCATCAGTCTCTCTCTCTCTTTCTCCATAGGCATCTCAACAACAATAGGATCGTTTCCATGGGAACGAACTGCTTCCACGGACTCCACAGTTTGGAGACGCTGTGAGTTGTGTGTGTGTGTGTGTGTGTGTGTGTGTGTGTGTGTGTGTTGGGGAGGAGTTGGAGAAGTCAGGGTTGAGTCGGGGTCAGGGTGAAGGGTTAGGAGATGAGAGAGAGCTTTCATTTGTACATTTGTAAAGAACACTTAACAGGATCTATTCAAACAACGATGCAAAAACTGAGTGAAATCCTGTTTTTGTCTTCTGCAGCTCAGCATCACTTTCATCTGCAGCACGCAGACGAGAAGGCTGAAACTTTTATTACACGGATAACTGCTGTTTCTTCTGTAAAAGAGAACAAACGTGTTACATATGTGTTGATATCCCTCATCGAATCCTTCACTCCTCATCCTTCTTCATCTATTCTCTTTATTTTTTTGGCCTTTTCAAGTTTTATTTTGACAGAGACAACAAGCCAACGACATGCAGCAAAGGGCTGCGGGTCGGATTCGAACCCTGGGCCGCTGCTGAGCCTTCGTACGTGGGGCGGATGCTCTACCAACTGAGCTAATTGACACCCAAATATTCTCGTTTTTTTACGCTGCAAACATCTGCAAATAAAAGTGTTGACGTGTGCAACCAGCTGCTAATTCAACCACACGGTTAACAAGACTTTCTTAACTTAAACGTTCCAAAGTGTGGACGCGCTTCACCAAAGTAACAACCCTGGTTCCATTAAAGTCATCACGCTGTGTAAAATGTAACCAGGAACAGAACTGTGATGACATGAAAACATCTTCTTCTTCTTCTTCTTCTTCAGTCCGGGCAGCCCGACTAACAAACTGAGCTAACAGCAGCTACAGCTGTCAGCAGTTTACTTCACTATCCATCATAAACACCGGTCAGCTGGTCACAGTTCAGTGTGGGTCAAAGTTAACATTTAAGATTTCTGCCACTAGAAGTTAGCACGTGATGTTAGCGAGTATTTCTGGATATTAGAGAGTCGGGGGCAGATTAACCTGTGTGTGTGTGTGTGTGTGTGTGTGTGTGTGTGTGTGTGTTTATGTTGGTGTGTGTGTATAATCTGAGGAATGTGTGTATGTGTATAGAAATGTTTCTGTTTTCTCAGTCAACCAGAGAAGCTGGTTTAAACACACAAACACACACTGCCGTCATTTGGAAATACTTCTCTGTGTGTGGCCCTGCTGGCTGTATGCTAATCATAATTACTATTCATGCACACACACACAGGCAGCATGTGTGTGTGTGTGTGTGTTAGGAGGTTGTGTACCTGTATGATCAGGAATAATAAACCACATCAGGGACTCATGTTCATCTGAAACTACAAACACAAACAAAGAGAAAAAGAAGAAAACGGAAATGAAACCAGAAAAAAACTGAATTAATCCAACGAGTTCAGTTCAGTCTTAAAGGAAAACACACCCGGGTTTTTAGAAGTACGTCAGCCTGGTGGTTTCCCTTCTCCTAAACCTCGTCCCCCGATGACCAAATTAGGATTTTCTGGTTCCAGTAAGTGACGAAAATGGTGGAGCTGAAAACCTAAAATCCAGCTTTCAAAACATCCCGACAAGACCTCCACCTAAAGAAACACCAGAACCGCAGTGACACCTGTCCGTCAGGACAAATACATCCCTGAAGGGGAAAAACTTTACTTTATTAAATGTGTTGTGCCAGAACAGGAGCTGGGCAAGATCCCATTCCATTGCATGTGCGCCGTGGTCGCTGCAGTGATACACAACCACAACGTTTAGGCTGTACTTGAACACAACCCTGCAGATGAAGTACACAGAAGTGTCACACAGCTCTGCTCTCAGCATTTACTTTGACCCAATCACAGCGAGTTTCCAACAGTCACCTGACATTATCCATAAGAGACACTCATGCAGGACACCACCCACTAACACACCCCATGGAGCCTAATCAGCATGACATTATGATAATTAAGACTTCCCCCATGAGCCCCATGACTGACTTAAATCAGAAACCTCTTATCCAGCTCTCGTCCAATCATAACCTTCCAAATTCCATCAATAATAGTTTGGCAGAAAGCTATTGTTGTTACAAATTATCCTGTGGACACACACACGTGTGCTCACACACTCAGCAACCAGACTGAAGCAATTTCAATTTAATGGTATTTTCACAATGTGGCAGCTTCATTCCACTCCTCAGTGTGTGTGTGTGTGTGTGTGTGTGTGTGTGTGTCACCTGCATCCCAGAGATGGATCAGAGGACCTAATTGAAGCCACGTGTAGACTCGGAGAATGCTCTAGTCTCTGCTGGTGATGAAAGAAAAGAGCGAGGCACAGTTAAATGTTTCTTTAATAAACTGAAAAGACGGAAAAAAGATTAAGCTAAACATCAGGTTTGAAACTCAAACATTTACATGAAACACTTTCCCAGTCTGGAGCTGACATTCCCACAGCGTTTGTATTCTACAGCCACACTGAGCTGTCATTCCCAGTGTACAGCATTCCTAACGTATAGCTGTACGACCAGTATTCCCAGTTTATGGTTGGCATTCCCAGTTTAGATGTAACTAATGTGATGGAGCAGTCTGACGCTTCCAGTTATTCCCAGTCTGTGTGCGCTCTCACTTCCTTCTTCTCTCTCAGGGATTTGAACTACAACAGTCTGGTCGAGTTTCCGACGGCCGTCCGCTCGCTCAGTCACCTCAAAGAACTGTAAGTCTGCACCAACAGTCCATGTTCAGGCAGAACGTGGAAACTTTCATCCTTTAGGCTGAAGCTGAAATGTTCACCATGTTTGCTTAAATGTTGATTCACTGATTCACTGATGGCCGGTCCAGGTAGACATCTTTCTACTGTAGCCCAGATATTTAATAAATATTTAATCTTTAATAAAAACCTGCAACAATTATGGAAAGCGGTGACCCTTTTGGAGGGGCCCGACCCTCATGTTGGACCACCTGTAAAATGCTGCTCTATCTCTTCCTGTTTAGTGGTTTCCATAGCAACAATATCCAGTCCATCCCGGAGCACGCCTTCACTGGGAACCCGTCACTCATCACCATGTGGGTACCACCAACTGGTCCCGACTCAAGGTCCGCTTCATTCACGATGAAGACTGCGTGATGCAGCCGAAAGCTCAGGACGAAGCTTGTTAAGAGACCTCGAGTTGGGATGGTTTGGCTGGGGCGGGAGTCAGATGTTAATCCGTTTGTGGCGCGTGTGTTATTTGACAATGAGGTGATGTTTGTTTGTGTTTTTATAGATTTTTCTACGACAACCCGATCCAGTCTGTCGGACGCTCTGCCTTCCAGAACCTACCAGAACTACGCACACTGTGAGAGTCACACACTGACTGAGTGTCTGCAGGAGAAGGGTCTGTTGTAAAGCAGGTTTAGATACTAAATGGACAAAAGTATTCAGACGCCTGATCGTTATACCAACAGGGACTAAATATGGAGTCGGTCACCTCTTGCAGCTGTAACAGCTTCCACTCCTCTTGGAAGTGTTTCTGTGGGAATTTGTGTCCATTCATTTTGTATTTGAGTATTTATGAGGAGACGGGCTGGCTCACAGACTCCACCTCCAGTTCATCCCAAAGGCGCGGTGTGGGGTGGAGGTCAGGGCTCGGTCCATGTCTCGGGCACAGTCATTCTTCCCCAAACTGCCACAAAGTTGGAAGCATCTCGGACACAAACCTTCACTGGAGATAAGGGGCCTTAAACATAACCTGAAAAACAGCCCCCTCCTCCAACGAGACAGGTGTGTCCAAATACTTTTGTCCATGTAGTGTTTCTGTAGGTTGATTACAGGAACATGTGAGGACGAGAAAGTTTAATTAACCTGTGTTGAAATACTTTTCATCATAATTCATACGGGACTTATTTCTGGTCGTGATCAGTGACTTCGTGGAGCCTCCGCTGAAAGAAATAGTCCCTCGCAATAGAAATGGAGTGATTAGCCGCTGCTTCAGTGAATCACTGAGTGAAAGGAGAAGATGTTTTTCCTTCAGCTGCAAAGAAACAAACACCAACTCTTCTCCCGTCTGTTTCTCAGCTCTCTGAACGGAGCTGCGGATCTCACCGAGTTTCCAGATCTGACAGGAACCAAGAGCCTGGAAAGCCTGTGAGACACACACACACACACACACACTGTTCTCTCCCGTGTTGTGACCCAGTTTTCCGTGTCATAATAAACACCTTCTCGCTGTTTATTTTCTTGTATTTTTTCCATTTACGCTGGTTTGTGGAAGCATTTGTGTGTTTAGTGGTAACCTCACACTGAACCAGCCAAACAAACCGTCACACATTCTTCAACATGTCTGACTTCCAATGATCCATCGCAGCGTCACTGTGCGCCTCCGCAACACGGCACCCAGTTTATGTAACAGCAGCCTTTATTTCATCATTTTCTTATATATCATAGTCAGTTAACTCCACGAGCACACGGTTAATGCACCTGAACACACCATGGTGTAATATACTACACCTTTTTAATCACCTGAACACACCATGGTGTAATATACTACACCTTTGATGCACCTGAACACACCAGTGTACTGTGTTGGTTTAATACCCATGTGCCTTTGAGCAGAACGTGACCTGTGACCCTTTATTGACACATCTAACGTGTCTTCTTTGTGTGTGTGTGTGTGTGTGTGTGTGTGTGTAGGACGATCACAGGAGCTCGGATCACGTCTCTGCCGTCTTCAGTGTGTGAACAGCTTCCAAACCTTCAGCTGCTGTGAGTTCAGACACGACAGAGTGTCAGTGAACGCAACACGCTGCTCATCAGACAAACTGATGAAGTTCATTCATTAATGAGTCCATTTAAAAATGGACAGGAAGCACAGCTCCATGTTGAGGCGGTCCGTGTGGCGTTTCAGAGCTTCCCGCGTCACGTTAAGGTCACGCCTCGTCCGTCGCACCGTGATGCGTTCACTGAGTGTTGGATTTGTTTTGAAGCGTGATAACGACTGAGGCGTTTCTCTCCGCAGTGATCTCTCCTATAATCAGATCCAGACTCTTCCCAGCTTCTCCGGCTGTGAGAGCGTTCAGAAGATGTGAGTTTGACTTCTCGATCTGCCGCGCCGTCACTGTGTTCTTAACTGTCTCCATAGCAACCCATAAAGTACAGCCAGCTGTGAATTATGGGAATAATTAGCACTGTTGTTTGACCAATCAGATCGCTCTGAAACGAAACTGTGTGTGTGTGTGTGTGTTTCAGTGATCTGCACCATAACGAGATAGAGGAACTGGAGGAGAACACCTTCCACGGTCTGATGTCACTACGCTCGCTGTAAGAACACACACACACACACACACACACACACACACACACACACACACACACACACACACTCTGGGTCTGCAGGTTTAATTAGGCTGGAGATCCTGAGCAGTGATCCGAAGATGCCCCTTTAAATGCTTCCACATGGGAACACACACGCAGATGCAGGTGGTCTGGTTGTTGACGGGACAGGTATGATGACATAGTTTGGCTCAGAGTCAGAAAACTGCACAGAAATATGGCTGATACTAATCTGAACACCAGCAAGGACGAGGGTCACCTGTGGACCTGAGGCGGCTGAATGACGCCTGGTGACTCAAACAGACCACCTGTGACCACGCCCACCTGTCAATCAAAGCGTCCACGCTCTGAATCCTGCATAACTTTAAGCCTTAATATAATGTGAACAGGTGAGTTGTATATAAATTCACCCTCAGTACAGTTGTCATGAACGGGGAAATTAGCTACAGAGACCAAAACTGTTTTTGTACCAGGCTGTAAACATGTTTATTTCTGCTGTCTAACATGGGGACTTATGGAGACTGACTCACTTCTGCAGCCAGCCTCAAGTGGACGTTAGAGGAACTGCAGCTTGTGTCTTTATTTCCCAGACTCTGCGTAGGACTTGGATTATCGTTTATAATCTGAGACTTGAAGTGACCAAACGATTAAAGTAACATTAATTGTTCAGTCACGTCTTCCTGAACACATGATGATGTCATGTTCATAAGAGTGTTATAATAAACACACACTGGATTAGAACAAAGGCTGTCTGCTCAATGAGAGCCGTGATACTTTTGATTTAATCCACGCTGACACGCACACGGCAGCAAACAGCAGCTCAGCAGCCCGAGGTCACGAAACTACGAGTGTCCACAGAAGGTCGCTGGTTCAATTCCCTGACTGCCTCTCTCTCTCTGTAGTGACTTATCGTGGAACAGATTATCGTCGGTGAGGTCGAACTCGTTCTCGGCTCTGCCCGCTCTGACCAAACTGTGAGTAACCATGGCAACCTTCAGGGGTCTGACCTCAGATGTCTTACAGTAAAATGTCTCCTGTGACAGTTAGAGCAGTGTTTTACGATTGGAGCTACTGCCATATACGTCATGGATAGGTTAGTCCAGTGGGTCCCAACCTGAGGGGTCGGGTCACCAGACCAGCGTTGATTCAGTGTCGGTCTGCTGTCTGGGAAGGTTCTGATACACAGATCAGATCGGACCTCTTTGAGCTTTAAATCAAACCAGGTGAGTTTTTTGGGCAGAACTCCAGTTTTCTGGAAAATGTCTGTAAACGATGAACAGCTGTTGTTTTACGACGCGGCAGAAAGGTTGGGAACAATTAGTTTAATCTTTAACGAGGCAAAGATGACGATGATGAAGTTCTCTTTTCTCTCCGCAGCGACCTGTCATCCAATCAGCTGTCGTCGTTGCCTCTGATTGGTCTGCAGAGCTTAACTCACCTGCGATTGGCTGGAAACACACAGCTGATGGAGTTAATAACCCGAGAGGACCTGCCTCGAGTCAGGTGAGCACACACACACACACACACTTAGACATTCTCCAGTTAATCCGCATCTGAAACCTGAAACACCAAATAAAACACTTCCTGCTGTGACTCTGGACCTCCAACATGGCTGCCCGATGACATCACTGATGACATCACGGACTCTCATTGGCTTACAGAGGTCGTCCTCTGGTGAACACACTCCTCCGTCTGTATCTGTACATCACGGCAGCAATCCAAACACGGCCGCTGTGATTTAGTAGAATTTCCTTTTAACTGGAACAGGTTTGAATTTACAGCCACTTAACAGCTGATTAACACACACACACACACACACACACACACACACACACATCTGTCTCCATTGTGTCTACTGGAAAGCATTTAAAGGGATATTCCACTGAGCAGCAGGTGTAATAAAGTTGATTCATGTGAGATGTAAAAGGGGTTTGTGTGTGTGTGTGTGTGTGTGTGTGTGTGTGTGTGTGTGTGTGTGTGTGTGTGTGTGTGTGTGTGTTCAGGGTGATGGAGCTCCCGTACGCCTTCCAGTGCTGTGCCTTCGTCTCCTGTGAGAGGAGAGGAGCAGCAGGAGGAGGAGGAGGAGGTTCATCCTGGGAGAGAGAGGAGGCAGCAGAGTCTACTGGGAAGGAAACCTCCGTCCTGTCCAGCCCAGGTGACGCCAAACACACTCCTTCACCTTCTCATGGTTTACAGTGGAAACACCAAGTGAAGCGACGCTGGTCACATTTGGTTGGGTTCACTTCCACCGCCTGGACAACGTCATGCAGCTACAACAGCTGCTCGTTTGGGCCGGTACTGACTAAACCCAGCTCAGTGATTGGAGCTCAGATGAGCTTTTGAAACAAACTAGCATGAAAGCTCCCTTAGAGGGTCTCTGTTTCTCTAGCCAAACTATGAACATGAGGATTCTAATATAGTGTTATTAAAGGTCTTTGAAGGCTGACGCACTGCTCTTCTTGCTGTATCTGTAGTCGATCAGGACTGGGAGGATTTTCTGATTGAGTTTGAAGATGAGCCTAAACTTCAGCACTCTGTCCACTGCAGCCCTGCACCAGGTAACATGAGTTAAAGCAGCTAGTAACATATATAAACACATTTACCAAAGATCGTAAACTGTCCCTTCTGGACTCGTCCTCAGGACCTTTCCGGCCCTGCCTCCATCTGCTCGGCAGCTGGTTGATCCGTGGAGGGGTGTGGCTCATCGCAGTGCTCTCATTGGTCAGCAACAGCCTGGTCGTCCTGTCAGTTTTCTTTTCCTCATCCACCTCAGTGACACCACCCAAGCTCCTGATTGGTCTACTGGCCTTGGTGAATGGCCTGATGGGAGTGTGGAGTGGGTGGTTGGCCGCAGTGGATGCCTGGACATTCGGCAGCTTCTGGAGGTACAAAGCAGGATCAGAAGGAGGAACTGGGTCAATCTTGAAGCGCAAGGACCTCTAGAGACTGTAGGACTGCGGGAATACGGTGGTTTGTGGAGATGGAGACTCTTGGAGTTGTAGGGATACTGTAGTTTGTGGGGATTCGGTGGACTTGAGGGACTCTTGGAAAACTGGGAACTTTAGGGGTTATGGAAACTCTGGGAATTGTGGGGTAGTTTGTGGGGACTGGGAATTTCAAGGAGTGCTAGGAAACTCTTGTAGAACTTTATGACTTTGTAATGATACTTTAAAGTTGCGTGTCTCGGAGGAGAAAACAGTTCTTGGACTCTTTCTGTTGCAGGTACGGGGCGAGGTGGGAGAGCAGCTTCCTGTGTCGACTCAGCGGCTTCCTGTGTGTGTTTGCGTCGCAGACTGGCCTCTTCCTGCTCACCGTCGCTGCTCTGGAGCGATACATGGCCGCCGCTGCACGCCACCACAAAACCGACAGACACAACGGTGTGAAAAACGCAACACCTGCACACACGTGGAGAGCATTCCTGATGTCGTCACCTGATGTTACTCTGCTCTCTCTCCAGGTCGCTCCTCATCACCCCTGTCCGTCCGTCTGGCCGTCGCTCTGTGTTTCCTGTTGGGCCTGGCCGTCACGCTGCCCCCCCTGGTGGCCGGACACAGTAGTACCTCCCTCTGTTTGCCACTGCCTTCCTCCTTGTCCTCATCCTCCCTGGCCTTCATGGTCTCCCTGGTGCTCCTCGACTCATTGTGCTTCCTCCTCATGACAGTCACCTACACCCGCCTCTACTGTAGGGCCAACAAAGCTCCTCCCGCCGCCGAAGAGGAGGTGGCGTTGACTCGACATGTAGCCTGGCTGCTCTTCTCAGATTGCCTCCTCTACCTCCCCGTCGCCTTCCTCTCCTTCTCCTCCCTGCTGCGCCTCTCTGCCGCTGGGCCAGAGGCAGCAAAGGGGGTGTTGCTGCTCGTGGCCCCGCTGCCGGCTTGTGTCAACCCACTGCTCTACATCCTCTTCAACCCGCTCGCCCGGCAGGAGCTGGCAGCGCTCGCCAAACGCACCTGCGGGGCTGTGGGCGTTCTGAGACTCGGCAGGGGAGGAGGAGGAGGAGGAGGTGGAGGAGGAGGAAGGTCGAGACCGAACACGATGGATTCAACGTACGATGAGGACGCAGAGAAACAGTCATGTGACTCCACGCAGGCGCTGGTGGCTGTCGGAGGCATGAAGGAGGAAGAGGAGGAGGAGAGAGGAAGGAGTGGCGCTCAGCATTCGGTGGCGTTTGTTCCTCACCACTAGACGGACACACAAACACACATACCAAGGTCTCACCTGCCAAATTCCATTTGACTCACCTGAACTCCTCAGTCACATGCAGCCTGTGTGTCAGAAACTGTCGAGACGTGACAGGAGGCTGACACAAACGTATCCGACCAGACTCCAAACTTCGGACGTTAAGCTGGTCTGTTACACAGAACCATGTGGGAAGTTGTTGCTGTAAGACAGAAACGGAGCTCGTGTTTTAAATCTACGTTTTTTAT
The DNA here is from genome assembly GCA_023373845.1 of Nibea coibor. NCBI lineage: Eukaryota > Metazoa > Chordata > Actinopteri > Sciaenidae > Nibea > Nibea coibor. The sequence goes on along the minus strand of CM041731.1, from coordinate 18,140,921 downwards.
TGTGACGTTCGACGTGACGTCACCTTCAGGACAAATTTTACATTTCACGCTGAGTTTTTTTCAGCCTGTAGTGAGTCACACACACACACACATATACATATATAGATACAGACTGATGGGACTGCAGCAGAGCACGGTGAAGGTCACCATGTACAGTTCACTCCGCCAGTTTGAGTCCAGCTCGGCCTCTTTTTTTTGTTCTGCTGCAAAACGACCAGAAGAAGAAGAAGCTGTGCAGGACTTCTTCAGGACATGTTCTGCTCTCTGATTGGTCAGTCCTGGACCCACACACACACACACACACACACACAGGTATTACAAGTCAGCAGCTTTTATTTTGAAATATGACACGATTTACAGCATCGTGTTACCAAACATCTTACCAAATGTTCTACCAAATGCTGTTGAGCATTGTGTGTGTGTGTGTGTGTGTCCACAGCTAATATGTTTTTGCGAGTGTGTGTGAAAGCTGCAGCGTCTGTGTGATTTTTGTCACGAGTCGATCCCAGAAACTGAAAACAGGAATCAGCAAAAACCAGGATTCCAGAAATTCACACTGACGAGACGTCCTTCTTCAGAATCACGGACAGCCTCAGTCTGATACCTCTGATTATCGGAGATGTTTTGTAGTCCATCCTCTGGACTTTGTAGTTTTACCAGCATCAAGTCACATCATCCAGTGTGAGAGCAGTCGTCCTCTCCTGATGAACTCTCCTTCATCTTTTCATCCAGGTCACGGAGTTTCCTTTGAAGCTCAAATGAACAGACAGATCTGTTGTTCCTGACCAAAAGTGTGTGTGTGTGTGTGTGTGTGTGTGTGTGTGTGTGTGTGCGCGTGTGTGTGTGTGTGTGTAAATGTGTGTACATATTGTTGTAAATACAGGTTACTGTGACAATCGTATTTTCCTGTTTGTGTCTGTGAGTGATGATGTTTGTATGTTACGGCTTCATTTACACTTCAGGTCATTTCAGGTGTCTCAAAACCTGGATGTAGTCTCTGTGACGTCCCCGCAGACTGTCTAAAACCTGGACGTAGTCTCTGTGACGTCCCGCAGACTGTCTAAAACCTGGACGTAGTCTCTGTGACGTCCCCGCAGACTGTCTAAAACCTGGACGTAGTCTCTGAGACGTCCCCGCAGACTGTCTAAAACCTGGACGTAGTCTCTGAGACGTCCCCGCAGACTGTCTAAAACCTGGACATAGTCTCTGAGACGTCCCCGCAGACTGTCTAAAACCTGGACGTAGTCTCTGAGACGTCCCCGCAGACTGTCTAAAACCTGGACGTAGTCTCTGAGACGTCCCCGCAGACTGTCTAAAACCTGGACATAGTCTCTGAGACGTCCCCGCAGACTGTCTAAAACCTGGACGTAGTCTCTGAGACGTCCCCGCAGACTGTTGTCGTTTGTTGCCGTTTTGTTACAAACTGTAAAATTTGAAGATGAACAACCGGCGACTCTCAAGAAGAGCGGCGGCGACTAAAGGTCCCTTTACTAAGGCAGCTTTCAGCCCGTGTCACAGTCTTCATCGGTGGTGATCGGACATACAGGACGTCCAAACTGGTCGGTCACCATGGCAACCGAGGACGAGGACAAGGACGACGTGTGATGTGGGTGAAAGCTCCAGAAAAAGACTTTGAGATGAAAAGATGTTTTTTTGTGAATTTGTGTTTGTCGTGTTTCTGTCCGAAGCTTTCGCGGTGACTTCCTGTGGGCAGAGTCTTTTTGGCTCCGCCTGCAGCTGTCGTCATGGAAACATTAAAGAAAAACACTGAACAGCTTTGATCCGACGTTCTGTGAAATATTCGAATGTTTCTTGGTGTTGTTTTCGTGCCGTGCAGACGATAACACAGCGACGTGGCTCTGTGACGACTCGTCCATCTCATCACAGTCAGTTTGCTGTGACTCATTTAGGCTGAAAAAGGTTTGAACCCGAACAACACGACGATCTACGGCGGCGCTGAGGCACGAGCTCATCGTTCCACATCAGCAGAGACTGAAACATGAAGATACAGATATTCATGCGTCATGCAGCTCGGTCACAGTGTGTTTTCTCATGTGAAGGTCTTCGGTAGAACAATACAGGGGTCATTCATGAAAGATGAAGCAGCTAACATTTGATTTGTATCCAGGAGCTGCAGTTTTTTGGCCGTGGAGGATGATGCTCTGAAGATGTCGTGTGTCACCAGTGGTTTCACAGTTTGACCTTTACTTGAGTAAAGCATCTGAATCAGGGTTTGAATCTTACATTTGCTATTTTACTTTCTTTCTTCAAAAGCTTTTAATTAAATTTTTAAATTTTCTCTTCATCTGTTGTTCAAAACCGTCCGTCCGTCCTTAAACTTCCCAAGTCAACCAAGTCATGGTAGGAACACTTCCTCCTCTGAACACTTCCTGTGTCTTCAAACAGAGCTAACGTTTCCTTCATCAGTGAGTCAGTTAATCTTCTGATTAGCTTGTAGCCGTCGCATCGTGACGCATCGTTCATATTTTTAGTCTGATATCAGAAACTTTATGAAACGGAAGAAGCGGCCGAGGTGAGTCACGCTGAATTCAAGCTAAAGCAATCTCACAATTACCCAGAGCGAAGACGGCGAGCGCTGAGTCACCGTTTGTTATTTCTGAGGTGATTTTATTCAAACTAAAGTTTCTTCACGCTCAGTGACTTTGATGAACATGTCCATCAAACGCATTGTAAGAAAACCTCCCTGTCTGTGAACTGCAGTTCCTCTAACGTCCACCTGAGGCTGGCTGCAGAAGTGAGTCAGTCTCCATAAGTCCCCATGTTAGACAGCAGAAATAAACATGTCTACAGCCTGGTACGCTTTGATTGACAGGTGGGAGGCTCAGGAGAGGCAGCACATGGCGGCAGGCCAGCGCCACAAAGCAGCTTCAAAACGGCGGCAGGTGACGTCACTCAGGTGCTGTCATTGGTTTGCACATGAAATAAAAATGACTTCACCCGTTGGCATGGTAACGCAGTTTTTCATCCAGGTCAGCGATAAGAAACACCAGAGAGATAAGAAAGACAATGTGAGTGTGTGATAAGAGGACAGGAGAGTTATTGTCAAGGGATTTTATGTTTCCTTCACAGACTCACTGAGGTCTCGTCATCTTTTATCAGCTGCTCATTGATTCTCTGTGTTTTAATGTAGCTGCTTATAAAAACTCTCAGAGAACTTCCTGTAAGATGAAACGTTTCAGTCTCACACTGCCACGAGGTGATGCCACTGTCCTCTGCCCTCTGTCCACTGTCCTCTGCCCTCTGTCCACTGTCCTCTGTCCTCTGCCCTCTGTCCACTGTCCTCTGTCCACTGTCCTCTGCCCTCTGTCCACTGTCCTCTGTCCTCTGCCCTCTGTCCTCTGTCCACTGTCCACTGTCCACTGTCCTCTGTCCTCTGTCCACTGTCCTCTGCCCTCTGTCCTCTGCCCTCTGTCCACTGTCCACTGTCCTCTGTCCTCTGTCCTCTGTCCACTGTCCTCTGCCCTCTGTCCACTGTCCTCTGTCCACTGTCCTCTGTCCACTGTCCTCTGCCCTCTGTCCACTGTCCTCTGTCCTCTGCCCTCTGTCCACTGTCCTCTGTCCACTGTCCACTGTCCTCTGCCCTCTGTCCACTGTCCTCTGTTCTCTGTCCACTGTCCACTGTCCTCTGTCTACAGTCCACTGTCCTCTGCCCTCTGTCCTCTGTCCACTGTCCTCTGCCCTCTGTCCTTTGTCCTCTGCCCTCTGTCCTTTGTCCACTGTCCTCTGTCCACTGTCCTCTGTCCTCTGCCCTCTGTCCTCTGCCCTCTGTCCACTGTCCACTGTCCTCTGCCCTCTGTCCTTTGTCCTCTGCCCACTGTCCTCTGCCCTCTGTCCTTTGTCCTTTGTCCTCTGTCCACTGTCCACTGTCCACTGTCCTCTGTTCACTGTCCACTGTCCTCCAGTGTTCTCCTGATGCTTGAACTTAACGGCAGAGGAGATGAAACCATGTTGGACTGTTTCTGCTGGGAGATTCAGACGCGCTCGTGTTTAGTTTGACCCTGCTGAGCCATAAAAGATAAATATTAATATCAATACTTTGGATTACTTATTTTATGGAGCGGCTCAGCACTCTTTAAAGAGGGCGCGCTGCCACCTGCTGGATGGATCATGACACTGCATGTTAGAATGGCTGCCATTTAATTTTCAGTGTCTTCAGCGCCCCCTGCTGCTCAGGTGAAGGACCACAGAGTATTAACTCATGAGTCATGACGTCCAACAGACAGAGAGCCTGTGTGTGTGTGTGTGTGTGTGTGTGTGTGTGTTTGATCACATAAGGACGTTTTACACACATAAACACGTCGAGCAGTACAAAGTAAACATCTGACCAAAAGCTAAAGTGCATTATTCTCACAGTGTGAGACATGTTGAACGTCAAAGTAACTACAACTAAAGTACTCGAGTAAATGTAGCACATATTTAAGGTTTGGTGTTTGTTGTCTCCAGAGGACAGAGTGTAATCCCTCTGTGTAACTATGTTCAGCTGTACTCGAGTATTTACTCACAACACAGCAGCAGCTAATATCACTGACTAGTGCTACAAACACTCCCCCGGTGCTCTGAGCTCACAGCTAACAAACTGAGCTAACATGAGCTAACAGCAGCTAACAGCAGCTAACAGACTGAGCTAACATGAGCTAACAGCAGCTAACAGACTGAGCTAACATGAGCTAACAGCAGCTAACAGACTGAGCTAACATGAGCTAACAGCAGCTCCAGCTTCACCAGAATCAGTGAAATAGTTGGTGTGTGTGACTTAGTGCCGTAAAGCGTTACGTACTTCTCCCGACCCGGAGCCCAAAGTTACATAGTGTGAGAACAGACGTACGACTGACAGAGACACCGTTCACCTGATCACAGGTCACCTGACCACAGGTCACCTGACCACAGGTCAGTGTGGGTCAGCAGGAGGTCACAGACGTCAGATTATTAAAGTTACATTAATGTTTTCAGGGTTTCAGGGAGAGTCCTCACAAGTACTGCTATACAAACATCATGCGTCTCTTCCAGTAAGATAACTGGTTTATGGCCTCATCACACACACACACACACACACACAGGTGCGCTGTACGCCTGCGCCAGGTGTGTGTGAATGTGTTTTCCTGTCCAAAGCTCAAAGTTCAGCTGGCCGACAGAGACGATCTGCCGGTGCCACAAACATCAAGAAGAAGAAAAAAGAAAAGGACAGGAAACATTTCTCTGAAGTCAAACCACAGAAGAAGAGTCGACACGTTTGGACGAGCTGTGTGTGACACCTGACTCTGAATCTCATGGATTACACCTGAAGGCGAGCAGGTGAGATAAAGTCAGAGATCACCGCTCATCGACCGGCGGCCATCTTGGAGAGAGAAGACAGGTGTGTGTGTGTGTGTGTGAGAACAAATATGTCTGCTGCTGTTTGTGTCGAGCCGAGTTTGTCTCATCGGCACTGTCGTGTTTTAAAACCTCAGAAAATCTGCAGGAAGTCGACGTTTAATTAAAATCTATCAGCACTGGATTTTCAAAATAAGAGTTTAAAGCGTAAAAGAGTAGAATCATGATGCGAACGCGCTGTTTTTTTCATGTCAGCGTCGACTGTCGTTCTTTTTTAGCATCAATTATAAAATGATCAAAAATCAAAAGCTGTTAAAAACTTTTTGAACTTTTTCTTTGATCAAATATTTTTAATCTGAACCCAGAAATGTTTTTTAATTCAGAGATTTCACAGGCGTCAAAAATCATCATGATTACACAATATGAGGTTTTAACCAATATTTCCACCAGCTGTTTTTTCATTTCATGAAGTTTCCATATTTTTAATGTTCATCATCAACAGAAACACGAGCAACAAAACAAGAAACACACAAATAAACACAAAACAGCCGGCGAGTACTCGAGTATTTCTATTTTAAGTACTTTTACTTTTTACTCCATTACATCCATTTTATATTTGAACAAATTAAAACATAATCTGATAAATTATTAAAGTGAGTGTATCCAAAGGTTTCGACCTTGACCTCTGCATCAGTATCAGATTTTATTTGACCATAAACCTGCCGAGCGTTTCCTCCATTACACCTCCGACCTCATCAACATGCAGCCGTGATGCGATGGGAGAAGTACTCAGTTACTTTCCACCTCTGGCTGTAAAACATCTTAAATAATAGTTATAATTGGTCTCATTCATTCAGGGTGTGTCCTCAGCTCTGCACCAGCAGCCCCACCGATCCCTGCTCACTCCCCGGCTGCAGCATCATGGAGCCTGGAGCAGGTCGGCTGCCGCTCCAGGTGCTCGGAGAGAACGAGGCGCTGCAGCAGTTCTTCAATGGTGAGCGTTTACAAACCGTCTTCTCATTACATCGGTGCTACATCTTCTAAAGAGAAGAAGGTTAGCAAGGTTCTAGTGGTTCCTTGGTTCCTTAAGATGATCCAAGAGTGTTCGAGCAGCCTTCAGGAGTTTAAAATGTCTCTTTAAGTTGCCCCTACCCTGCCTGATGATTACCTGGAGAAGGAGGCTCACTGAAGAGGTTCATATGTTCTTGTGGAGGTTCTACAAATCCTGAATGAAGATCTGCTGGTTCTTCTGCAGATTTAAGTTGTCTTAAAAGAGTTCCTGAAGACTGCCTGCCCTTGAAACACCAGACAGCTCAGGGTTCCCAGAGTCGGTCCTGATGGAGGGTGGTCCTCCTCCTCCTTCGGGAAGTTTAAATGATCCGAGTGTTCGTTGAAGAGAGCGTTCAAGGAATCCTCGAGAAAGTTCAAAACGTTTAGAGTGTGTGTGTGTGACCAGTGTCCTCTGTATATTATTACTTTACAGAACTTCTATACAGAAACAACTGACCCTGGTTCTTAAAATACAAACTTTCCACACACAGTCTGTTATCTTCTCATGCTCTGGTCATTACAGTCAGGAAGGATCGATTACCGTGTGTGTGTGTGTGTGTGTGTGTGTGTGTGTGCAGGTCAGGATGTGAGCGGCGTGTTGGACAGTTCTGTCGCCGTGGATACGAGCATCCTGGAGCAGTACCTCAGTAATGACATGGACCCCAACAACTTGTAAGATTTACACCCAGTTTTTTCTCTATGATTGATTATTGATTGATTATTGATTGTTATCAAATCAGATGAAGCATTCAGGGATAAACAAAGTTCACCAAAAGGCTTTTACATCTCCGTCATTTTATATTTTTATATCAAAGCTCAGACTGTTGCAGGGTTAGGGTGGGTGGAAGATCTCGAATATTTTACTAGAAATAAAAACAAGTGAGCGTTTTGAGGTAGTCGTGGTAACATGGTTAGGGGTAATTCCTGGACACACACACTGTTATATAACACACACACAGCATTGACCTAGTTGGTTATCAGTTGAGTGATGGTTGTAAATACAGTAAGCAGAACGCTGTCTGCAGGACTTCCCATTAAACTGATATTAAACATACATTGTGCAAAATCACTACAGAGTGCGAGTCAGTGAAATCAGTTCGATCCAGTCTGCTTCCTGAAAACAGCAATGTGTTTGTTTTCCCAGCATGCTCCCTGAGTCTCCGCCCGACTCGAGCTCGGAGGCCTGCTCGCCTGCACAGATACCAGGTACTGTTCACGGCTTCACCCGCTACATTTAAGGAGACTTTGTCAGACTGCCAACGCAGTAAAGCCAGCTGATTTTATACATTTCAAATCAAATCAAATCAAATTTAGTTTGTACAGCCCAAAGTCACAGACACATTTATCCTCAGAGGCTTTACAGTCTGTACAGGGAGTGACACCTTCTGTCCTTAGACCCTCGGTTCCTCAGGAAGAGCCACAGAGGAGGGATCCCTCTCCCAGGACGGACAGACGTGCAATGGATGTCACATGTACAGAACAATCAACACAAACATGTCGTACAATTACAATGAATGATAGAATGATTACAGCAGCAGTGGAACCTGAGATAGAGAGACACAGATGCACAGCAGCAGCAAATCATTAACTATAAACTGTGATGGAGATATGGGAGCGATAATGACAGTAATAATATATGTAGTGGACGTCATGCAGGACCACAGCAGCAGCCACGATCCAGGGGAAATGAAAAAACATGACCAGCAGTCAGTGTTCGTGGCTCGTCTCATGGCCCAATGAAAGATAGATATTCTCAGAGTTTGCAGAGTCCTATGGTTCTGTTGGATCTTCAGGATGATCCAAGAGTCACTAGGTTACTCCTAGTTACTATTGATCCTTGAAGAGGAGACTCAAAGGGTCCATGAGTTGGCTCTAACTGTCCTTGAGAAGAGTGGTCATTCCAGGAGCAATCAAGGAAGTTTAAAAGGTCCTTAAGGTAGGTAGTGTTATAGTTACTTGTTGTAGAGGCTCCAGTGAATAGATTCAACAAATCCTAGATGAGGTTCTGCTGGTTCTTAAGGATGCAGGATGAAGGCCTTAAGAAAGTTGTATTGGTCCTGGACAGTACAAGGGTGCACGAGATCTATCTGTCCTTGAGAAGAAGTTGTCCTAGAGATATAGTTGTCATTTCTTAGTGGGTTCCAGGTCTCCTTGATTCATTTCTAATTGTCCTTGAGTCATTTACACTGTCCTTGAGAAGGTACTATGGATCCCTGAGAAGGTTCATGACTGTGTGAAGTTGTCCACTAATATGCCGTATTTCTCTGATTGGTAGACTTCCACTACGAGCCACCCTATTGGTCCAACCAGCAGACCACCCAGGAAGTGTTCCAGCCAACACATCGGAGTGCCCCCTCTTCGTCCTGTTGCTTTAAGGATCGAGGCTCCGCCCATGGCCACCATGAGCCGCTCACCCACGATCAGCTCTGCAGTTTGGGCCTCACTAACATCAAGTCTGGGACCTCACCTTCCCGCCTGCACCAGCACACACACCACTCACCTGAACACACACACTACCTGAGTCCTGACAGCTGCTCGCAGGTTTACACCCCTCCAACACCTCCTTCGCCTCCACAGCCCCCCTCGAACAGCTACAGAACACCTTGTACCGGGTCGGGCCTGGTCCCAAATTTAGCTACACCTACTTCAACCTGTTTGCTGGGCTCCACCTCCACGCTACACAACTAGTAAGCAGACCTTCGTCTTTTAGTATTTAGTTGTCCTTACGCTTTGTTCCCAAAGAAGACCCAAGGTATCAAAGAAGAAACAATAGTGTACCTAAACAGGAGCCTTGTGGAACTCCTCAAGTAAGATACTCAAGATGAAACAGGAATTAGTCCTAACAGCTGGAAATGAGTTAACATGTTGCACGTCTGGTTCCCTCGTCAGTGTTTTTTTTAATGAGCTTTTGATTAGATGTCTCAGACATAGTCTACGAAAACTTCTGTCTTGTCTTGTATGGTCAACAAATTATACTTTGAATGCAGCTTAGTCTCATCTCGTCCTGTTTCAGCTCTGCAGACAGTAAAAAGAGGAGAAGATCTGAGTGTGAGGAACCATCAGCAGGAAACGAGGCTTCCTGCAGTGAAGGTGGCAGCGTAGGGAACGCCGTAGGTGGTGGCGGACTTAATTTGGGACCCTACCAGCTGCTGACTTGGGATCAGTACAGGCCAGAACATTGGAGCCTTTTGTACAACAGCAGCTACCAGACACTGTGAGTACAGAACCAGAGTCAGTAGCTGTTGAGATATCTTTCTCTGGAAGTGTTGGACAGACCAACTCATACCGCCGTCCTTACGCCAACCAACCAGGGACTGTTTTCCTCTGTGTCTCCAGGTCTTCTCCCGCCTACCACGTCGACACAGATAAAGGCTTCATCTACTCTGCGGCTGACGAGGCCTTCGTCTGCCAGAAGAAGAATCACTTCCAGGTCACCATTCACATCGGCGTGGCCGCAGAGCCACAGTACGTCAGAACGCCCAGTGGACCGCAGGTGGTCGACCACTTCCAGATAAAAGTGTTCGGGGTGAAGGTGCGTATGTTTCTTCAGGCGTTCAGGAGGTTTTTGGAGCCACTTGTTGCTACACAGATTCTTTATGAGCTCAGAGCTGACAGGTCGAACTGTCCACAAAACCAAACCAACTCTGGGATGGACGAGCAGCTCGCTGATAGCTAACAAGATACATCTTACAGTTTCTTCATGTAGCTTATCTTCTGACCTCACTTTGGCTGAGACGTCGACAAGATGTTTTCCCAAAGATGATGCACAAATTCAATGATATGATGATATCAGACTTACCTGTACGCGTCGCTCCTCACAGCTGGAATCTCCGAGCCACCAGGTGACCATTGAGCAATCACAGCCCGACCGCAGCAAGAAGCCCTTCCACCCCGTCAGGTAGATAACAGACGGAGCTTTACAACACGCTCCATGACTGTGTGATCGACTCTGTGGCCGTCAGTTCTGCATCTGGTTTATGTTTTTATGTTTTTTATTATTATTTATATATTACTTCCAGAGTCAGTCTGCCCAGCGGTAAAATCACTAAAGTAACGCTCGGCCGACTGCACTTCAGCGAGACAACGTCCAACAACATGAGGAAAAAAGGCAAACCCAACCCTGACCAGAGGTGTGCGAGCGAGCATGTGAATGAATGAATGAATGAATGAATGAATGAATGAATGAATGAATGAATGAGTAGTCAGAGCTTCATGCTAACTGTGTGTTTGTCTGTAGATATTTTCAGATGGTGGTTGGTCTGTATGCTGCTGTGGCGGGAGGAGAGACTTTTCTCCTCACAGCTCTGGTGTCAGAGAGAATCATCGTCAGGGTAACAACACTGACGAACCACGAAAACACACAAACGTCTGTGTCTTATTCATGAAACTCATCAGTCTCACATGCAGCATCGTCTCCCGTCTGCAGGCTTCGAACCCGGGTCAGTTTGAGACGGACGGGGACGCCCTTTGGCAGCGAGGGCTGGTGCAGGACGCCGTGGTCTGTCAAGGACGAGTTGGCATCAACACCGACTCCCCCGATGAGGCCTTGGTTGTCTGCGGCAACGCCAAAGTGATGGGCGCCGTCATGCAGCCGTCCGACTGCCGGGCAAAGCAAAATATACAGGAGGTGAGAAATGATTACACTTTAGTCCTCATCAGTCAGGGTTAAATCTCCTCCTGGAGGAACTCGAAGGGTTCCCAGGCCACATGGACTATGTAGTCCCTCCGGCAGGTTCTGGGCCTTCCCTGGGATCTCCTACCAGTCGGTTGTGCACAGAACACCTCCAAAGGAAGGTGTGCCTGAGCTCCCTGAGCTCCTCAGATGCACCAGTGGTCGTTCTTCAGTCCATAGACTCTCAGAGACTCTGAAAATGTCGATCCAAACATGACTTCTGTCCTGCTTTGTTGCCCCCTAGTGGAAATATTTGTTCTCATTCTGCACTCAACTGTAAAATGTGCTCGTCCTTTTGTTTGTCAGGTCGACTCTGAGCAGCAGCTGAAGAGAATCACTCAGATGAGAATCGTGGAGTTTGATTATAAACCAGAGTTTGCGTCCACCATGGGAATAGACCACACCCACCAGACAGGTGAGCGAGCACGATGGCAGCGTGATGTCCGTGATGTTTTGTATGCTGTGCTTATTGTAACGTCATATTTCAGGTATAATAGCTCAGGAAGTGAAGGAGCTGCTGCCGTCAGCCGTGAAGGAGGTCGGAGACGTCAGCTGCTCTGACGGAGAGAAGATTCATAACTTCCTCATGGTGGACAAGGTAATCTCCTCCACCTCCAGGCATCAAGCTCTAAACTTTCTGCTACTTAACGTCTTCATTGTTGTTCATCTATCTACTATAACATACACTTCTGTTTAAGCTGTTTTATTGGTGGTAAGGTGCATCCTCCTCCTCCTCCTCCTCCAACAGGAGCAGATCTTCATGGAGAACGTCGGGGCGGTGCAGCAGCTGTCGAAGCTCACCGACAACCTGGAGACTCGAATCAAAGAGCTGGAGGTCTGGAACCGCCGACTGGCAAAGCTAAAGAGCCTGACGGGCAGCCTGCGCTCCACCGGGTACCTCCATCCATTCATACATTCATTCATGACAACAATAATAACAATAATCATAACACAAACAATAGTATTCATAATTATAGTTCATTGGAATGCCTTTCACGCAAAGTTTGTCTTCAGACTAATTAGCAAATATCACATGAAAATCATTACGGCATAGGATTATTATTAGAATATTAATTATTTGATCTGTGAATATTTTAATTACAGACTAATTAAGAACCATTTCCTCCATTCTAGCTCTTCGTATACAGGATACAACAGCATGGAAAAGTACTGATGAAGGTTCAGAGTTGTATTGATGATACAGCGAGCTAAATGTAGTCCAGTTTCAGCTGGAGTGTGTGTGTGTGTGTGTGTGTGTGTGTGTGTGTGTGTGTGTGTTGCATAATAGCGGCATCACAGTGTTATCGCTTCATCAATGCAAATCAGAGTTCAAGGACAGGCGAGTCTTTGAAGGCTACTGTGTGGCTGCAGGGGAAAGATGAAGCGTCACAAACTGCAGCTGCAGCTTGCTGAAAGGCATTGTGGGAAATGTAGGCAGTGAGTAATTGAAGCAGAACTGAACTGGGCAGGTTGAAGGACAGCGGGTTCACCACGCTCAAAGTCTAACAGTGACATGTTGATAATTTATTAATAAATAATAAATTATTATTTTGTTATCTTGTGCTGATTGATTAATTGCTGTTGGTAATCAAGCTGACCTGAAGTGACAGTGATGGACAAATCTCAAAACTCACCTTTGACGACTGACGAATCTCTTCAGTGATTAAAAAGAGTTGTTGTGTTTCCTCCAACAGGAAACCGAGGAAACACAGCAGCGTGTCGATGATGTCGAGTCCTGAGGCTTGTAAGACTGGGACGGTTCAGAAGGAAGGCCGGAGACGCAAATACAGCCACTGTCTGCAGCATAAAGTCTTCCAGGCCAGCGTCTTCACCCTGCTGGCCACCATGGCTTTCTGGTGAGGCTCGAGGATGTCCTGTTGTCCCACGAATAATCTGCTGAAGAGAGGAAGAAAAATGTGAACTCAAAATAAATGTGTTGTGTGTGTGTGTGTGTGTGTGTGTGCAGCGTCATCTCTATCACCGTTCTGTACATAATAAATTTGAAGTTGGAAGACGCAGAAGATTTTCCTTACAGGTAAGACTTTGTTTTATTGTAACAGAACCAGTAAAAAATGTTCATGCTAACATTACATCCTAACATTCCCTTTGTGACCATGGGCAGTCACCTAACAACCATCTAGTAACACCATAGCATCTGCCACACTGACGGTTGCCTGGTAACCACCTGGTAGTTTCCAACAACATAGTAGCACCTCTGACCTGTTGCTCCATTCTGATGCCTGCCTGTGAGGTTTATGTGGTTGTCATGGATACCAATGACACAACAATTTGACTACACGTGACGACATTACTTCAGCGTTGTTGTGTTTGTGCTCTCTTAGTAACAGCAGTGTGGTTCCGCTGCAGACCACCGTGTGGACCAGTACAGGTAACCTACGACCTCACAACGCTGACCGTGTTCATTCACATCACGACGTCTGCTAACCCGTGGCACGTTAACGTTGGCTCCCACTTCTTTCTCCAGTCCCACCGACCAGTCAACCCGGACCCTGGCCACCAGACGTGGACTTCTGTGACCTGCTGTACTGCGATCACGTGTACTGCTGCACTCCACCAAGAGGGGGCAGCGCTGACTCCAACAACACCTTCACTGAATTAGCTAAAGAAGACAAGTCTAACCTGACAGGTAACATGCAGAGGGACAGAGTCTGAACATCTGAACAGCTCACTTTATGTGGCGCTGACGTTTAATGCTTGGTCTGTTTTTTGCTCTACAGAGAGAAGAAGAGAGAAATTTCAGTTAAAGCTGAAAAGAGCCAGTGACTGTGAGTATTCACTGACGTTCAGAGACAGACTAGCGCCCCCTTTTGTCACCTGAAAATCCGAACATTAGCATCAGTGTCCAGAACAAACAAACTAATGCTGGACTGGATGTTCTGCATCGTCCGTTTGTTTCATGGCTGCTGTGGTTTCTCCTCCACATGAGGAAGGAGAGGGTGAGGCCAGGCGTTGTAAAATCCTGCACACTGACCTTGAAGCCTGAATGCAGCACACACAGCCTCATGGAGGCAGCTTAAACGCTGACCGTCAGTGTGAACATGTCATTCATCATGAGAGACAAAAACAGTTTTAATGAAATGTTTTGTGCAGTGTTACACTGATACATCTCTTACTGTCTCCGTATCAGGGACAAACACCACCATCCAGACGTTCACAATCAAAGAGAACCAGCAGGTGATTGACAGCAAATACTGCCTGAGAGACGAGTGTGGGTGAGTAAAGACAGAGAGGAAGGACTTTTAAAAAATACACCATCGTTACTGAACAAAAATATGAACACGACCCACTCGAACCTTTGTTCAGATAAATCGAGCTCGTGTGTCAGCAGGGTTTTATTGATCTTGCTGTTTCCTTCAGGCCAGGTAGATACATCTACAGAGTTCCCATCAGCCAGTTTGTTCCAGTCAACATGAGGGTCACCCTGCTCATGAAGTAAGTACTGTACGACATTACGACACGAAATCACTTTGAACCATTTGATTCTGGTCAATAAGGTTTTAACTATACAAACATTCTACGTATAAATTCTTGTATTTGAAGTTTGAGTTGAAACTTCTTTGGCTAACGTAGCATCCTGAACACCAGCTAATTAACTGACCTGATTAATTATGTTTGAATTAGACGTTAAAGGCGTGTTTTTGTTTCTCTGTAGTTCTACGGAGCTGTTGGTGGTTCACCTGTGCAGCTTTGATGAGTCAGCAGCCTGCACTGCTCTGCTGGATATGAACACCGTCACTGGGATCAGATACCCAACAAACACACAGGTAAACATGACAGAAGTCTGCTTTTAGTTTTTGTGGTTCATAATGAGGCAAATTCTTAAAGAAGAAGCATTTCTATGGGAGATCATACGTGTGTTGGTGTCAGGGTCGGTGAGGTTCCAGTCCACTAACTCAGTTACAATTACAGTTAATAATACAGGAAGTGTGGAGAAACACTGATGAATAATGGATGACTGGCCGGGTTTCCCTCACATCAGGATGACAGCAGGCTAATCACAGCCACGCTCACGCTCCTCACACTGTGACATGTTACATATGTTCAGTAAAATGTACTTACACCTCTGAAAGAAGAGACAAAACATACGCTTGTTAAACTTGTTCAGGTAACTTTGTCAGTCCAACGTACTGCTTGATGTGTGGATTGTGGTTCTGTTGTATTAATGTTTTTCAAGGATAAAACTGGTCCCAAAACAATCCAGAACATTATAAAACAGCATCATCTGCATACAGGTTGACGTTGCAGGTATTAAACCCAGGACAATGTGGATGTCACCTGTTTTTAGAAAGGTTTTACCTGACTTACTGCTTTTCTGTGTTGAATAAACCAGGAGCTGACTTTTGTGTTTTTGTCTCTACAGGGAGAACATGAATGGCCTCTTCACGTGTCTCGCCTTTATCACAGTTCATATCACTTTCGCTCTGCAGTGGCGGTAAGAAACTGAATTTTGGTTTCGAGCTGTTAATAATTTTCTAGTTACTAAAAATCTCACGTTTGTTGATGATACACCGACCTTACACTTAAATCTTAAAGTCACTCACAATGTTGACAAACTGTTTGTTCTTGTGTCTCTCCTCAGGGTAAAGCAGACTGCGATACTAACCACAACTACGCGGGGGCGCTCTTCACTGACTACCACTTCTACTTCTACAGGCGCTGCACAGACTTGTAGAAACACATTTAAGATATGAAGTATTTTCTTCTCCCACGCAGAGATGACAGTCGATAGAGGCTTGTTGTCATCATCTTCTGCTTTTATGTGCTTTTGAACTGCAAATGCATTTTTATTGTGATGAGTCACTTTTGCTGATAGATTGTAGGCTACTGCATAATTGCAACTGCAGTGGAAGCTCCTCAGATTAGATGCACGTCGTCTCCTTTCATGCTCTTTTATTTACTGTCTTTGTTGCTTTGTTAGAAAGTCTTCAGCTGGAGGAGACACAGAAAAAAGATGAGCACACAATTCAGCTCAACGTCAACATCCAGCCCTCCGATAATTAACTTTCAATCAAATGTCATCACTCACAAATGTTTTTTTTATTATTTTAAAAATCTGGATAATTTTCTGCCACACAAATGATCTTTATTTTTATGGATAGTGAAATAGTGTTTTGCCAACCTATAATGAGGCACGGCTCAGTGAGAATTATTATTTATTATTATTAGGAAACAAAAATACTGACTGACTAAACTCTGAAAATGAAAACAATCTAAGACTCTGTGAAAAGGCAGTAATTAAAAAGCAGAATAACAAAATAACAGGAGAGCTGTGACTGATGCACAATGTTAAAGTTACTTATTAAAGTGTGAAACTGTTCAAATGAATCTTTTCTATGAGCTGAACTGAACGTGGCTGAATCCTGACTGAGAAATGAAGACAATGAAAAAGAAAGTTGAATAAAATGTTTGAAAATCACATCGTACTTATCTTTGCCTGCATGTTTTTACGTGTTATGTTTACAGTGTGAAACCAGGCTTGATAATGTAATAAGTCTAACTTTAACTCTGAAGTCTTGAGCACAAAGTAGAAACTTAAAACTTGTGACAAAAGAAGTTTTTGGTTCTCACAATGCTGCCGGATGTCCCCAGTCCGTGTCAGAGGATAATCTAACTCCAAGATTCTTACATCCATCTTTCTACATCTTTCTGAGGCGTTTGGGTCCAGTTACACGACTGAAGAAGAAATTGGGTATCATCTGCATAACGTGAAAGTTTATGGAGTGATTCCTAATAATGTTGCCTGGAGGCAGCGTGTATGGAGTGAACAGAAGTGGTCCAAGCACAGAACCCTGTAGAACTCAGCTAACTAACTCTCATCACTGACATGTGCAGCACATGGTGGATGGATGCTAAAAACTTATTAAGGAAGTGACGAACAAACTGAGGACGGATTTAGAAACAGCTGCTGTCCAAGACCGGAAAACTGCAAGTTACAGTAGCTGCATATGAATATATATTTTTTAAATTTATGAGAGAGGGTTGGTCTTCTTAACATTTGAACTCTCTCAGCTGTAAACACACACACACACACACACACACACTGATGACTAATTCAGGTGGAGGAGGTGCAGCAGAAACACCAAACTAATTAGGTGTCTGAGACAAACGTCTCAGCTGAGAGAGAGAGGAAGGTAAAGTTTCAGGACGGAAACAGTGCAGAAAACACAAACACACAGAGCGATGGACAGCCCGTACACTGTGAGTATGTTCAGATCATTCAGCTGTTCTGTCACCACTGTAGATTTGATACTGTGAGATCACTTCGTGTGTAACGCTTTAGTCAGTATTTGCTACAAAAAAAGGTCGTTCCTAAAATTAGAAGGTAAATTCATGACTATGAGTAATGATGAAGCAAATTTTAGGACTTCTTTAAAGAAAACAGTTTTTTATACATAAATCTAATTTCAGAGTTAAATTCTGTTAGAAAACTGAAGGTGCGTTGATTTTCACTTTTAGATTCTTGTTTTATAATCCAGGTAAGAAAGCAGCAGCATTTTCTCTGCTGTCGTCTTGTTAAAGAGTTGTCATGAATTCATTATAAGAATGCATAATAATGTTATTTACATCATTTATGATTGAACAATCTCTAAAACTGATGATGCTCTCAGTCACATGAATGTTTTACTTTCAGTGTTTTGAATCATCGCAGCAAAGAAACAGAAATGGTCATATTGGATTTATTAACACATCAATATTTCATTTTTCAATATCACATCAGTATTTGTACGTCACAGCAGTTGGTTATAGGTTCTGTAGATTTCAGTCTTCAGCGAGCGCTGGAGGAGGAATGACCCCATGACCTTCATTTTTCAGCTGCCGTCTGAACACTGCACTTATTTATTTATCGTTTATTTCATTTGATTTTATATTTATGGATCTCTGGAGGTAAACTGTCAAACCTTCCCAATACAGGTAACTAATCTCTACTCAGCTGTGTGTGTGTGTGTGTGTGTGTGTGTGTGCAGCGGTGTCGTCTGTCAGGCTGGAGACTGACGGACAGATGTCTCCTGTCACCACGGAGACTATCGTCGGGGGAAACTGTCTGTCCTCTTCCAGGCTTCAGTCAGTCCTGAGAACATGTAATTAACTGATACTCTATCCTGTGTGTGTGTGTGTGTGTGTGTGTGTGTGTGTTGCAGGGCAGGTTGGGGGGATGTCGACATCTCTCTCAGATTCAGGAGGAGTCGGACAGCAGAGAACACAGGTAACGTCTGATTGGTTGAAAAGGAGCTCAGGTGCCTTTAAAAAACCTTTGTACCTATGTGAAACCTGGACGTAGTCTCTGTGACTGTCACAGACTGTCTAAAACCTGGACGTAGTCTCTGTGACTGTCACAGACTGTCTAAAACCTGGACGTAGTCTCTGTGACTGTCACAGACTGTCCCCACTCTGATGAACACTCTTGACACTTGAAGATGTTGAGTTTAGGAATAAATCATGAAGGTCAGACGAGTTTCTGTCATATTGAATGTTGAGGTAAACAAACACGTAAAAAATGATTTTAAAAAACATAAAATAATAAAAACAGTTTGACACTTTTGTTTATGAACGTCACAAAATTCAAGAAATAAAAAAAAAAAATAAATATGAATTCCTCCTGATGGAAACATGGCTGCTGTCTGCAGAGGAACTGGACACTGTGTGTGTGTGTGTGTGTGTGTGTGTGTGTGTGTGTGTGTGTGTGTGTGTGTGATACTCTCCACTGAAGCACGACCTTGGCAGAGGGATTCGTTACCGTGATCAGACCCGACTGTAAACAAATCTGAATGGAAACTGGTTTACATGGAAGCGTGTGTGTGTGTGTGTGTGTGTGTGTGTGTGTGTGTGTGTGTTCATACGTTCATTAGCTCTGCCACTCAGCCCACAGATGCTGCTTGACAAGATTACAACATGATGAAGTGAAATATGAACTGGTCACTCTCTCTCTCTGTCAGTACCTGTTTCCTGCCTCCGATCGTCCAGCAGCAGCGGCAGACAGGTGTGGCAGGTAGACCAGGTGTGGACGAGGCAGACGGACAGGAAGTGAGGCGTCTGTCTGATCCGGCAGGCCTGGCTCTGTACGAGCATCGCAGCAGTCTGGAGGAGAACAGGAGTCTGCTGGAGGAGGTAACGTTTAAGACCAAACAGTCGCGACATTTTAGGCTGTTTTTACGCGATGTGTGGTGAACGGCGCCACCTACAGGTCATTTTCCATTTTAATATCCAGTAAAGAAAATAAATAAATCTTTATGTGTATATTTCAACTCCATCATAGTTGTATCTTAAATTCAAATGTTGAAACCTTACGAGGAGACGAGGCGGCGTTCGACGTCCCGGCGGTTTCAGAGTTCTCTGCCAGCAAACGGTGGATTGTTCTGTCCTCAGTGGAAGTGAGCTGCTGCTCCTTGGAAGACGGACGTCAGGTATCTCTGAGTTTTGTTCCTGTTTCCTTTGGAGGTTTACGAGGCAGGTCCAACTGAAAGGAGGACAGACCCAGAACCTGCTGGAGGGACTATATAGTCCATCTAGGACTGCGAACACCTCACGATCCTCCAGGATGTTTCTGGGGTCGCGACCTGACCCGGATAAGAGGAGGAAGATGAATGCATGGAACTGTTATCAGAACATACACAGGATCTAACAAAAAGACTCAGCTCCAAGCTCATAGGGACTATTTTCAGCGGTGGATTAATCCACATTTGGTGCTCTATGAACATTCATGTGTGTGTTTCAGTTGGGTCGTATCGAGGCGGAGCTTCGAGAGTCTCTGCGTCTGGACGTCGAGCGGCAGCAAGAGGCCGAGTTCCTCCGTCAGCAGGAGAACAAACTGCTGAGGACAAACCTGTGTTACCTGCGCCTCAGCCAGCGAGTCGCCAAGTAACTTCAGTCACTGCTCACATTAATAACGATAATTCACACATGAATGCATCAGTGTCAGCTGTCATTTTTGCATCTTTAAAATGTTTCCTGCTGTCTCCTCCACAGACCCTGGGTCAGCAGCTACTTCAGGAGGTTCCCCATGCACATCTACTGCCTTCCTGTCCAGGCTGTCAATCACAAAACCAGGAGGCGGGGCCTGAAGAAGAGGAAATAATGAGGGGATTTTATTTTTGCATTTCATAAAACATGTTACTATAAAAACTCACTTAATTGTTTATTCATTAAAATATATTATATATAATATATTTCTAAAATATATTATATATATGATATATATTAATATATGTTATTTTGTAAAGTCTGCATGATCAAATAAAAACTAAAAGTTGTCTCATCAGCTTTTAACAAGATTCAAAAATGAATGTTAAGTCTCAAAAACTGCTTTTTATTAATGTTTAAATAATTATATTTAATATGCAAACCCTGCATGTTCTGTATTCTATCTATCTCTAATAATTAATAATAATTATTGTATTTCATTCATAATTAATGTTTGTTTGTTGTTGATTTGTTTCTGCTGTAATTGTTGTTGTGCGTTTTTCTGTGTATCATTTTGGCTCATATGGTGGCAGCACTGCGTCGTCCGTGATGTTCATGAACGCAGCATCACGTTTTTCTTTTTTACGTAATTACGTCACTGCCCTGCCCAGCCCTTCTTCTTGTGCGCGTGCTCGGCTGCAGCCCTGACTCACAGACATCATGGTGAGTTTAACGGTTTATTTTATTTATTCTGAGCCGGTTAAACAGCTGCAGGACGCCGCTTCACCTCCACACGGCGCCGCTTGAGCTTCGGCTCCGGTGAATACCGTGTGTGAGCTCCGCAGCGTCCGTTCAGCTCCCCGTTAGCTGCGCGGTGCTAACCGGCGAGCGAGCACATGGGCTTTGTGACTGAAGCTAACGGCTAAGCTAGCGGCTTTAAAGTCGCTGTTCAGTCTCCAAGACGGTCGGATAAAACCGCCTCTGCTTCGCTAAAGATAATAAAGTCTTAACTTAAATATTTGTGGGTGTTTTTATGAGCCTGCTGCTTCTTATTCTACTCACACAGCCTGTTAGCATGCTACGTTAGCTCGTCACTCGGGCTTTGTGGCTGTCAGGAGCAGAAACATAATTAAACATTAATTAATAAGACACATAATGATGAGTGAAGCGTCACGTGACGTGTGCTGACAGCTGACTCCGTTTCCCGCCTCAGCTGTCAGCAGCTTTTATGTTTTTATTGTTTGTTTCTGGTTTAAACTGGAGAAGCTTCGAGACTAACGGGCTGCTGCTGCGTTCAGGGGCGCTCGGAATAAATAGTTCCGTCCACGCCTTGTGTGAGACACTGTTGGATGCACAGTGTGTGTGCGTGTGTGTGTGTGTGTGTGTGTGTGTGAGTGAAGGTGTTCAATATCACAGCTTTGTGTTTTCAGTTATTAAAATAATCATTCATCTTCGCTGCACCGCCAGTGACGTTCAGGCACTCGTAGCGCACCGAGTTACTTTACAAAGTATATATGTAATAAATAAAGCGTCTCGCTGACGTGAACCGCTCACTCTGAACCGGCACGTTGGCGGCCGACACATCACTGGTTGGGTCTGAATTTGTTAGTTTGTGTGTTGCCGTGGTGACGCTGATCGGCCGGTTGCTCTCTCTGCAGGCGTCCTTATCGATGGCCCCGGTAAACATCTTCAAACACGGAGCAGATGAAGAGAAAGCTGAGACTGCACGACTGGTGAGTTTGTTGACCTGCTGTGTGACGGTCAGAGGAAGATGAACCGCTCGCACTTTAAGTTCGACCAACCGTCTCTGTTTTCTCTGCAGTCGTCCTTCGTGGGCGCCATCGCCATCGGCGACCTGGTGAAGAGCACTCTGGGCCCGAAGGGGATGGTAGGTCACGTTTGACTTTCGTTTGTTGAACGCTGTTTAAATGTTCCGTGGTTCAACTTCTGTCATCTTCGTCTCCAGGATAAGATCTTGATGGGCGGAGGGAAGGGCGGTACGGTGACAGTGACCAACGACGGAGCGACCATCCTGAAGGCCATCGGAGTCGACAACCCCGCCGCCAAAGTGCTGGTTGGTGAGTGACGCCGGCGATCATCTGCCGGGCGGCTTTAAACGGTTTGAGTGACGTTGGGACGTTTGTTTGCAGACATGTCGAAGGTTCAGGACGACGAAGTCGGAGACGGGACGACCTCGGTCACCGTGCTCGCCGCCGAGCTGCTGCGGGTAAACAGACGGCGCCTACCCTTTTTGTTCTGTAAGCGATGATGTCGTCGTAGTGATGCTTTAAACCGTCACCTTCCTTCGCAGGAGGCGGAGCTTCTCATCGCCAAGAAGATTCACCCACAGACCATCATCGCCGGCTGGAGGAAGGCGACTCAGGTGGCGCGCGACGCTCTGAGGGAGGCCGCCGTGGATCACAGGTGAGACCGGCGACCAGCTGACATCACCGTGAACGTGCCGCGTCGGCATCGTTTGCTCATAACTCTGCCGCCCCCGTCTCCATAGCAACGACGCAGCTCGTTTCCAGGAGGATCTGCTGAACATCGCCCGCACGACGCTGTCCTCAAAACTGCTGACTCACCACAAAGATCACTTCGCCCAGCTGGCCGTGGACGCCGTCATGAGGCTGAAGGGCACCGGAAACCTGGACTCCATCCACATCATCAAGAAGCTCGGCGGCAGCCTCACCGACTCCTACCTGGACGAAGGTGAGTGCGCGTGATGTCACAACCACTGTGCTGTGTTCTGATTGGCTGCTTGTAACACCGCTGTGCGCGTCTGCTCCGTCCAGGTTTCCTGTTGGACAAGAAGATCGGAGTGAACCAGCCGAAGAGGATGGAGAACGTGAAGATCCTGATCGCCAACACCGGCATGGACACCGACAAGATCAAAGTAAGAAACTCCTGAAGACTTTTATTGTGGAGGAGCAGCAGCAGGAAGTGTCTGAGACTGGACTGCCGGTTCAGAGGTTCTGTTCGGTCACTGGAAGTTCGAGTGTAGATCTAAATCATCTAAAAGAGTGTGTGTGTGTGTGTGTGTGTGTGTGTGTGTGTGTGTGTGTCAGATCTTTGGCTCCAGGGTTCGTGTCGACTCGACAGCGAAGGTTGCAGAGATCGAACTCGCAGAGAAAGAGAAGATGAAGGAGAAGGTGGACCGGATCCTGAAACACGGAATCAACTGCTTCATCAACAGGTAAACACACACACACACACAGAGGAGCCGACAGGTACACCTCGCCTCATCACAGGATGATGTCACTGAACGTCTGTTTGTTTCTCTGTGCAGGCAGCTCATCTACAACTACCCAGAGCAGCTGTTCGCTCAGGCCGGCGTCATGGCCATCGAGCACGCCGACTTCGCCGGCGTCGAGCGTCTCGCTCTGGTCACAGGTACGTGCGCGCACACACACACACACACACACACACACGATGCCACTGGTTTGCAGTCGAGTGTAACCTCACACGGTGTGTCTGATCAGGAGGAGAGATCACCTCCACCTTCGACCACCCCGAGATGGTGAAGCTGGGACACTGCAAGCTGATTGAGCAGGTGATGATCGGGGAGGACACGCTCATCCACTTCTCCGGAGTCGCTATGGGTACGACGACGCCTCGCCGATGTGTGTTCTGGCATCGCTTTGTGTTCTTTGAGTTTGACCTTTAACCCCTCTCCTGTTCTTCCTCTCAGGTGAGGCGTGCACCGTCGTCCTCCGAGGAGCGACTCAGCAGATTCTGGATGAGGCCGAGCGCTCGCTGCACGACGCTCTGTGTGTGTTAGCTCAGACTGTGAAGGAGCCACGCACCGTCTACGGAGGAGGTACACACACACACACACACACACACACACACACCATCACTCGCCCTTCCCGCACACGCTCACTCTAACTCTGGTCTGACTCCACCTCTCCGTCAGGCTGCTCTGAGATGCTGATGGCCAAGGTGGTGACCGATCTGGCCAATAGGACGCCGGGAAAAGAGGCGGTGGCCATGGAGTCGTTCGCCAAAGCTCTGAGGATGGTACGCAGCTGTTTGAGTCCAGATCCAGGAAGTCTTTAGTTCAGTCTGTCGATCTTCTCTGGAGTTTGTTTGGTGATGAAATAATCCCAGCATGACGTCTGTTGATCTGATGTTTTCTCCTCCAGCTGCCGACCACCATCGCCGACAACGCCGGCTACGACAGCGCCGACCTGGTGGCTCAGCTGAGAGCTGCACACCAAGAAAACAAGACCACCTTTGGACTGAGTGAGTGAACGCAGACTAACCAGTGACGACAACCACAGGAACTAACGCCTCGCCAAGCAAACACTCTGTTTCTTCGGCCGTCACGTTGATGAGTCTGTGTCTCTGTGTCTTTCCCCTGCAGACATGTCTGAAGGCACAGTGGGTAACATGGCAGAGCTGGGCATCACAGAGTCCTTCCAGGTGAAGCGTCAGGTGCTGCTGAGCGCCTCCGAAGCCGCCGAGATGATCCTGAGAGTGGACAACATCATCAAAGCTGCTCCCAGGTCAGACGTCTTCTCTCTTTACCTGCCGAGAACAGGGCGTCATGTGACGGCACACCTGAGTCTTAAAATAAAAACTGTCGTCCCCTAATTAAAGGTGTTTGTTTGTTTTGTAGGAAGAGAGTTCCCGACCATCATCCCTGCTAGAGGAAGAGGAGGATGAAGACGATGAAGAGGGAGGGGGATCAGTTTTGTTATTTATCGCCTGTGTAGTTCAAATTAAAGGAACGCTCCGCTGTTTTTCTGTTACTATCACTGTGGAAGCACTGCACAGGCTAGCTGGCTAACAGTAGCCAACCATCAGACACAGCTAACTGTGGCTCTGCTAATGCTAGCGAGACGGAAGCTAATCATATACAGCTGATGTCAGTAGAATGTGAAGTTAGCAGTTTGCTATGCTAACATTAGCTCACGTCACAGCTCTTGCTGATTAAGCTGGTTAAGCTAACGTTAGCCGCTTTGTGCCGACTTCACCTGAAACGTGAGTTTGGACGTTGTTTGTTTTGTTTACTGAAATAAATGAACCAATCCTCATCAGAAGATTTGTTTGTCGTCCCTGACTCTGCTGAATTACAGCCATGTGAGCATTAGCTCCAACACTGCTTAGATATAAAACCTGTACAGCTTTGTTTCACCACAGCCTCTGCAGCTGCCAAGAGTGTGGAAATGTTTGCATACCTGGGAAGTGCCTGGATTTCACTCTTAAAACATCCAAACTTTCTGTTTAAGACTTGGCTTCATGTTTTGTCTTTTCCATAAGTGTTCATGTTATTTTGTCCAGCCCGTGTGTGTTTGCTCATTGTGTTTTAATGTTCGGACTGTTTGCCTCGTCTGGTCAGAGTGACTGAGACCTCGCAGTGTCAACACACTGAAAGTTAGACTTGGATCCAGTCAGAGCAGCACTGAACGCTCATATGCTCCTCATCGCCTGACGATCACCAGTCTGACAGACAGACAGACTCGTGGACAGACAGACAGACATGTTGCGGCTGGTGTTGGTGCTGTTGTTGATGTGGACATGGACGAGCTCAGCGCTGGTCAGGTAGGAACCACAAACAAACTACAACTGTAAAGACTACACATTATTTCTTTAAAGGTCGTTTTATGTCTGCTATATTTTATTGAAAAATAAATTGTGGGAATAAGTTTATTCCCATTCTTCCCATTCTTTATTTTGCTTAAAGAAACAGTTTGACGTTTTGGGAAACACGTATGTTCTTTGTAGCTGAGAACGTTGATACCACACATGCCTCGACTACAAATGAAGCTGGTAGATTAGCAAACTTAACTCAGAAAGCCTAGCCTAGCTCGGTCCAGCACGTTGAGCTTTAAAGGTGCTGTTATGTGGATTTTATTACATTTGGACTTCCAGTATTTATGCTAAGCTAACTAAGCTAAGCCCCCCCCCCTCCCGTAGGGTCCCTCTGAGGCGGATGAGTTCGATTCGTACTCAGCTGCGAGCCGAAGGCCGGCTGCAGGAGTTCCTGAAGGATCACCGCCCCGACATGTTTAACCGGCGCTACGCTCAGTGCTACCCGCCCGGCACGCCATCACTGCGGCTCGGACGCTCCACCGAGAAAATCTACAACTTCATGGACGTAAGAACATTTCCTTCCCGGTCCATGGGGGGCGGGGTTTATGACCTGTGCATTCAGCCGTCACGCTGCTGCACTCACCTTCTGCGTCTCTGTTGTGGTTCAGGCTCAGTATTACGGTGAAATCACTTTGGGGACTCCAGAGCAGAACTTCTCGGTGGTTTTCGACACCGGTTCAGCGGACCTCTGGGTGCCGTCATCCTACTGTGTCAGCCAAGCATGTGGTACATGAACGCCACACTGAACTACACACTACAGTACACAACTCATCAGGGCAGCTTGTGGGTCAGGGCAGCATGACAGCATGGGTTTAGTTTGCTCCTGACGGTGATAAGAAGTTCTGTGTGTGTGTGTGTGTTCACAGCGTTGCACAAGCATTTCAAGGCGTTTGAGTCAACTTCGTTCCATCATGACGGTCGGACGTTTGGGATTCACTACGGATCAGGACACCTGCTGGGAGTCATGGCCAGAGACATACTGAAGGTCCAATCTGTTCTACTCTGCAAACAATACGAATGTTACGATGTTATTAAGAAGAAAGAAGCACAGTAAAGTTCCTACACGGTTCACTTTGGGTAAAAACATCAGCTACATGAATAAATGTAAACGTCCACAGTCAATGCCAACGTCCCATTGTATGTCTTGTCTCTCTGTCCTTCCTTGTTTCCTGTTTCCTCTTCACTACCAATTTGAAAAGTGAACACAGTAGAAATACTCACATGCCCCATGACTCATTCTGGAGTCGTGGAAAACTTTTGTTACAATTTGTAACTAAATTTGTACTCAGCAATATTCTGTACTTATTTCTCTTCTGGTCCAGATTGGGGATCTGAAGGTCCTGAACCAGGAGTTTGGGGAGTCAGTCTACGAGCCTGGGTCTGTGTTTGTAATGGCAAGGTTTGACGGCGTTCTGGGGATGGGTTACCCGTCCCTGGCAGAGATCCTTGGGAACCCTGTTTTTGACAACATGTTGGCGCAGAAGACAGTGGATGAGCCGGTCTTTTCCTTCTACCTCGGCAGGTGCAGAGTTTATTCGCACTTCGAGCTCACCAGTATAACCAATTTAGGGGTTAATTGCCTTGCTCAGGTGCACATTGGAGTGAGGACAGCTCCTTGTTCCTACCTGTACAAGTTTCATCATCTTGAACAAGCAACTTTCATTTTGGGGTTCCTGTAACTTCTGAGGGTGTCTAAATCCTCGAGGGTAGTCGAAATGTTTTAGTCAGATGGTTCCAAAAGGATCTAGGAGACTTCAGGTTAGAGGGTTTCTGAGGGGTCAACAAGTTCCAAGGAGCCCAAGACAGCAGAGTTTAAGAGTTTCAGTTTCACGGATCAGCAGGAAGTTCAAGGTCCCCTGGTCACAGCGCTCTTAAAGGATCATGAGTTGCCAATCTTCGAGAGGTGAACCACAAGGTTTCCCAGAGTTCTAGAGGACTGAAGGAAGTTTCCAGGAAGTTTGTTTTAGTGTTTTAGAAAGGTCTAGAGATGTCTTGTGTTTCCTGGAAAGAGGAAACTCTCTGCAGTTTTCCAGTATAACACAACTCTATTCCACAGATTTGTTTGTCCTCTCCTATTCAGGGGAATGCTTAGTTAATGTATTATTATGCATTATTATCAGGTAATATTTGGGTAGATTTAAAACTTTCTGATTCTTGGGACATGGTTTATGAGATCTGGTAGAGCAATCCAGGGAAATCAACTGTTGCAGAGGTTTCGAGGAAGGTCTAGAGGGTCCCATGAATTCAATGTCAAAAGATAAGTGTTTGGAGTGCTTGACTCAGCATTAGTCACAGTACACAGTAAACTGCAGTTTGTTGGCTCAAATGAGTTGTTGTGGTTTTCGTGTCCCTGCAGGAGAACAAGTAACAACCCAGAAGGCGAACTACTGCTGGGCGGAAAAGACGAGTCGTTGTATACGGGACCAATCAACTGGGTCCCCGTGACTGCGAAGGGATACTGGCAGATTAAGTTGGACAGGTTTCCCACATTTCTAATATTGTCCTAATGATGCCAGAAAAACAAGTGTTCACACTCAGTATAACAACATGTCAGATGAATGATCATCTGTTTCAGTGTTGCAGTGCAGGGTGCGAGCTCGTTTTGTCCGCACGGTTGCCAGGCGATTGTAGATACCGGAACCTCCCTTATTGCCGGGCCGACCTATGACATCCTCAGCCTTCAGCAGCTGATCGGAGCCACACCCACAAACATAGGAGAGGTATAAACACTGAGGCCCGGCCACAGATGGCTGCTACTTTGTGTCAGCGTTGGACAGACACAGTAACATGAATGCTAACCTGACCTCTGTGTGTGTTTTAGTACCTTATTGACTGTGTCAGGTTGTCCAGTTTGCCTCATGTGACATTCGTCCTGGGAGGAACAGAGTACACACTGACTGCTGAGCACTACGTCAGGAAGGTGGGGAAACTTTGATTCTTCTTTAGCTTGTCTTAGGAGATATATCTATAAAACATAAGTTTTTATGAGGAAGTTTGTCAAATTTTGATCAAAGCTTTTTCTCATGAGCTCAGCTACCCATGCATGTTTTTATACAGTCTGTCTCTACATCTTCATCCTGAGAGAAACAGTACTGATACTGAAACGTCTCTCTCCAGGAGATGCTTGGCGACAGGGAGTTGTGCTTCAGTGGGTTTCAGGCTGTGGACATTGTTTCCCCTGAAGGCCCTCTGTGGATCCTGGGAGATGTATTTCTGTCAGAGTTCTACAGCATCTTCGACAGAGGACAGGACCGCGTCGGCTTTGCCAGTGCTAAGCACGCAACCGAAGGCTAACCCATTGGTTATAGATAACTGACACAACTGTGTGATCAATAAATACGATAAAACTGAAAATACCTTGATAGTTTTCTGTAATTCTTGCAAAGGAAACACAGATGGCAGCACTGAGCTTAAGCTATCCATCAGCCTTTGACCTTAATTAATCAATCAATCAACCATTTCTTCATTTTTGGACATTCATCACAATATTTTATTTATTTAAAAAGTACAGTTTTTGGTGATTCAGCAGCAGCAACATACCGTGTATTCAGTGTTTCAGTTACATTAACATATCACGTGAAGATTCTACACCAGAGTTTCATCTTGAAACCTTTAGAGTCCAGTCAGCAGTCCTGAGAGCTTCATCTGATCAGCAGTCACCGCAGTCGAGTGTTTAGATGCAGTTCTGTTCGAATGGCCACTACACGGCACCGAAGAACATGTTGACTGCATGAAGAGATTTTACTCTACCAACACAAAGTCAACACATTTTTCCACAACAGGTTCAGCTCTTCAAGCTTCAAAAAAGCATTTTCTGTCAGCATATCACGCTCAGCCGTCATGGTTGTTGTTTGCTCTTACTACTTTCTTCCCATGTTGTCCATTTTTTGTTTTTTGCCATAAAAGTTGATTAGGTTTCGTCTGTATCTTTTGGTTTGCCACCATCTCAGGGTCAGGGTTCAGGTTTGTCTCTGCTGACAAAGCTGGCGATGAGGTTTCAAAAGAGACCCTTGGTTGGTTCAAATCAACTTTCCTCAAAGTCAAAGTTGTGACTTCTCTTGCTGCCATTACCAGCTCGGAGATCGGCTCTGTCTTGGCAGTCTTTATTCTGAGTGGTTCTCATATTTTTTTCTGAGGTTGGGAGTTTGGGGATTTGACCTCTTCGTTGTTGTTGGCTCCATCTGTGCTGTCGTCCTCAGCGCCTGCCGTTCCCTGGAAGTCCTGCTCATACTCGGGGTCAGGGAGCTGCAGAGTGTCTGCAGATGGACCGGGTGATCGCCGGGATTGGAAATGAGCCAGGCATCGTCTTCGCTTTCCCAGAGCTTTCGGGCTCGGTAGGCTGCGGACCGACCCTTTGGACGTCTGCCTGGAGAACTGAAGGGAGAATTGGCGCCCACGTAACCGGGTTGGTGGGTGATTCTGGACGTGAGTTATCCAGCGGAAAGCCTTTGGCCCCAGCTGGGTGGGTGAACAACAGGAGCTGGTCCTGGAAATACAAAAAATGGGTCAGACTACAAGGGGAAGTTGAGGAGTGGAAGGGTAGGATTAAGTTTAAAAATGAATTACCTCCGGGTGTCCGAACCCTGTGTTTCCTCAGTTGGGGAAGGATCGACTCCATTCTGAGGTTTTGCTGCTTCACCATTGCCAGAAGCATCCATGTCCTGACAGGCGTCACCAGACAACGGCGGACTGACAACGAACCGGGGGAAAACAGCAGAAGGCGAGCTCTCAGGGGATGGAGGGTTACTGCTAACCTCCCTTAAGGTGGACAGAGTGTCCATGGTTGTGGGGTGCATGGGCAAGCACGAGGGTGGACCCATGTCCTCTGGACTTGGATGGACCCTGGATGGATTGACCGACGATTAATTCAGAGTTGCTAACCACTGAGCTAACATACAAACTGTCATTGCAATCAGAAATTATGGGGACTTTAAGGGGAGCAATACTGCACCTGAAGTCTGGGAAGAAGCTTCCTGTTGCATCACTGCTGTGTCGTTTGAAGATGGGTCGAGGAGGTCGGAGGTCAGGAGGTTCCTGAACACTCAGCAGCCGACGGACTCGACCCAGAACCTTCAAACATAAAAAATATGACTGAATATCAATTCTGTAAACATCTACACTTCCATTCAGGACTATGTTAAGAAATGTATAATCTGCATAAGCCTCATCTTCATCTTCACCTATCATCTAAATTTAACTGCATTTGCACTACATCTGTTAAAGAATGAATCAAAGCTGTTGGAGAACATTTGTAGTCAACAACGTTGTATTACCGACTCTTGGCGCCAAGCCAAAATAGGATCCTGTTGCCGTGGACGACTGTCACTAACGTCAGCATCATCAAACTGCAGGATGTCTGATAGTCTGCAAGAGACATTGAAAAAATTTAATTTTCCTGATGGAACTGATCAGTGCGTCCTGGTTAGAGATAACAGGATGTTAGCTGCATACAAAAGTTTTTAAGTGCTTTAAAAGTTTCCTCACAACAGGAATCCCTGCGTAACAGTTGCCATAACAACCAGTGTTACACATTGGTTTCAACCAATCAGATTGCTTCGGTTGATGTGCAGTATGTAAAAAGTGTGTGCCTGTGTGTGTTTGTGTTGACCCCATGTCGGTGGTGGAGCCGAGGAATGAAGGAATGCAGTAGTCGGCTGCAGCCAGCGTGTACGGCGGGCGCGCCTCGCTGTCGTTCCAGTACATGTCTTTGGTCATGTGAGGCAAGTTCATGTGCATCTCATCGACGGCCAGCAGAGACACCTGGAGGGACAGGACAGGTAAACAGGAAGTAATGACAAAGAAAGGATTTTAGCTGTTGACTGGTGAGTGTGATATTTCCTTATTCAACAAGCTGCAGCTAGCAGTCACAACAGATTATGATTTGTTTGTTTATTTAAACATTTATCTGGACTGCACTGTTGCCCAGCAACACACCAACACTTCCTGAATGCTAGCTCGTTAGCTACTTTGTGTCAGTCTACTGAAAGCAGCACTGTGATTGGCCGCTGACCTGAAGGTTCCTGTCAATGATCCAGTTAGCTTCAAAGTCATCATCATCCTCTCCGAACGGGTTGATCAGCTGCTCCGCTACCTGACAGAAAGACACACATCACACACAAGTCGATGTTTGTCCTTTGTTCTAGCAATAAGTACAAGACAAACACTAAATATCCAGTATGTCGGACTGAGTGGCATTTAATCACGAGATGGCAGGTTACAACCAACTCAAAACCTGCCCCAAAACCCACAGAAACACTAGTCTCTAACTTCATAGATTATATTAAACACACTGGACCTTTAAATCTTTAGTCACGCTACTTGTGTGGCTCTTTTCTGACACTCTGGCTCAAATCCACGAGTAACTTCATATGGTGTGTTATTAATATAACAGGACAAGGTTAAGAGATGAAAGAAGGTCAACCACACCAGGCGTACGTCTCAGTGGTAAACAAGATGGAATAGAAATGTTCAAATCATTTCATATATTTCACTTTGTGACAGCATGAAACTATATTTGTGTTGTATGTCTTCAGTAGGAACCAATGGGCTTCAAGCAACTGTCAAATTGGCGACCACTACTTTAAAATATTATCAGCTCCTCACCTTCAGCCAGCCGGCGTAGAAGAAAAACTGCAGCAGGGTAAAAATGGGGACGTACAGGTCGAGGTCGTGGCCTGGGTGACGCTGGGCGGGGTCGAGGAACTGACGACCAATCAGGCAAGCGAAGAAGAAGGTGTACACAGCAAGAGTGACGACCTGAAGAAACAGAGAGATGATCCTAACTGTGAGTGCCTCCCTCTCTGTGTGGGACGTTCAGAGCACTGATTGTGTTACAGTAATGATGGAAGATGATTATTGATGTGATTAGATGAGCTACATCCGTTTCAAACATGTTAAGCTGACAGATGTGAGACAGGAAATTGAGACACAGGCCTGCGTGTAAACCAGCGGGATGCCGACCCAGTCGTAGCCAAAAAGAGTCGCGCACCAAGTCCTGAACACGTTCATCTCCTGGAGACACAGGAGACACAGATTCAGTATGGACGACAGTTTGGCTGCCAAACCTCAAATTTGTGAGACTCCACGGGCTGATTGGAACAGTCCCACCCACCCTTTGGGAGCAAGAAGGGTGTCACATTTCCTACGTGTCTGGTTTATGCGGTCACAGACTAACAGGGATTTTAGACTCCAGAGAACTGGATGTACAAATGCATGCGGCTACTTAAGTGCCATTTTGTCTGACAGGAGATATCTGTAAGCTAATGGGACACTTCAATGCTTCTGTTGTGCACTAATGTGACAACAGAGGAACACTAACCAGACACAACATATTTGAGGTTTACTTTGTCTTCGAAATACAACCCCTTAGCATTCTGGGTAACTTTTTTCAGAAGTATTTTTGTGGTGTATTATTAGTACTTTTACTTCACACTGGCTGTAGTACTGCTCATTTCCGTCTACTGTATTATTAGATTAGAAGTGTTAAATTATAAACTGTAAATAAACAGAGTGTGTGTGACATACATTATCACTGACCCTGCGGCAGCACAGACTTCAACAAAGTCAGTCAAAGGCAGGCTTGAGGTTGCCAAGCAACC
Source organism: Nibea coibor (assembly GCA_023373845.1). Lineage (NCBI taxonomy): Eukaryota > Metazoa > Chordata > Actinopteri > Sciaenidae > Nibea > Nibea coibor. The sequence goes on along the minus strand of CM041731.1, from coordinate 18,107,753 downwards.
AGGGTCAGCTGCAGGTCAGAGTAATGAACTGCAGCTGTGCTCTGTCTGTGTGTGAGTGACTGCTGAGAGACACAGAAAGTCTCTAAATGAACCCCCTCCAACTAGTGGACACTAATGCCAAACGGTAGGTGGTATCAAAAAGCCCAAATGACCGTGAGCATCCTCATCTTGTCGACCATGTGAATGCCCAATTTCAGTGTGTGAAGTTAAAAAATGTGTAGAGTGACATTTGTGGCCACAAGAGCTCTGTTGTTGAATAGTCACAGCCATAGCCTTGTCGACACAGGTTTGTTAGCTTCTTGTGTAGGTTTAGGTCTCATTGCCATTAAATATTAGATAGGGCTAACAAAACATACTATTATTGTATGTTATTTTTTTTTTACTTTATCTGAAGTTCTTTTGTTTTGTTTCATTTGTCTCTAAATTGTTCATTTGTGGTTTTGTTCCAGCTTCCTCGCCCTCCCTCTGAATGTCTATACGTTCATATTAGGACACAGAATATGAAACATTTAGTGTAATCCCATGTGTCACATTGAGAATGTTCTGCAGGATGATGCTGTCTTGGATTCGTCCTTCCTGTCGAGCTTTAGACGCCAAGTTGGTGAACCAGACAACAGGAATCCAGTACTTCAGATGGGGAGAACGAACGTTCTCAAACACTTTTCTCTCCTCTGGAGTCATGAAACCTACAGAAGGGCCGACAAACAGATCCCCAATGAATGTTGCAAATATGATGAAAATATCTCAATTCAAAATTAGAAATCTCTTTGTGCTAAAAAGTCTAAACCTGATCTGTGAACTCACTCTCAGGTTGTGTTGTGTTGCAGTCTGATGACTTTAATTCCCTATAAATCAAGACGGATCATCACAATCCGCTCTGTTCTCAGACTCCTGCCCTAATTGGCAGATAACAAACCAATCCCCAGGGCCAGATCAGATGGTTACAGGAAGGACAAAGAACAGCCAGGAAGGAGCTGAACTCTATCTGACTTACTGACTGATGATTTTATGGTGAGTTAAAAAAATCTTTAAGTACTGTATACACTGTACACATAAGCCACAACAAACTTTATCCAGGGATGAAGTCCCTGCTGATGAAGTCCAGGACTTATTTATTGATATCATGCAAAGATTATGTGTAAAAACCTTTACTCTAACCCAATTTGCCTAATCCTTACAGGTCTTTAGAACACAGATAATGGGATACATTTTTTAGTAGTTCCTGGGACTAAAAGTTCTGGATGGTGGAAACACAGCTATGCTGTACTGTATATATACTGTGTATAGAGGCAGTAATAAAGTTAATAAAGTTAATCCAGCCAAACACTCACCGGCCTCAACCACGTGGTCCATGGTCGGGAAGCGTTTGCAGACAGCGGTGCTGACTGAGCGGAAGATGAGCAGCGATGTCAGGTTAACGTAACGTACAAGTGTCCGTCGCAGGAGGCGGCCATATTCATCTTTACCCTGAACACAGCTGAAGGAGGAAACAAATCACATAGTGCTTAAAACATGAACCGTGTACTCATTCTGCATATTTGGCAACGCTCAACATTCACAAATGCCGTCAACCAACTACCACGTGTCATTTTGTACAATTAAAGATAGTTTGGATGTACCTGGAAATGAGGAACATCAACCGGTCGGGCCAGGGCAGGTTAACAAACTGATTCCACCATCGATTCACCACCAGAGTCACGTAAAAACCTAAAACACGGACGAGAAACATCAACATTTAGTCTCTTTTAGCGTTTGTTAGCATGTTTAGCATGCTAATGCTGTGTTTGTAGCATGTTCAGATATGGACGGCTCACAGTTAAGTTGGACTCGTTGAACACAACGACTAAACTATACTGTGTGAATATATAGCACCCTGGAAACATACGGATACTGTGAGCTGTGTCGACTGTTAGTGGGAATCAGGGTGGAGATCAGATGCACAAACACTCATCCTGCTTTTAGCCTTTCTGAGCTCTTTAATGATCTGTATCCATTAGCAGCCTGCTAACGAGGCAACCAAACACCCTGTCTGTCTGTCTGTCTGTCTGTCTGTCTGTCTGTCCGTCCGTCATACTCTCTCTAGAGATATATGAAAATTATTATTGTATGGACTTTAGATAAGTTTCAGTTTAGCTGTGTTGATGTGTTCCCCATTTTGTAGCTGTAGTATGATGTTTAATTGTTTCAACATCCATGCACGGGCTAACCTGTTAGCCAACCTAGTAACAGCTAGTGTGTACACTAATCTTAGCTACCCTTAGCTAGCAGCCCGCCTCAGGTCCAACGATGATCCAAGACTTTGCCGATTTTTAGATTTGCGAGGTGGGACTGCCAAGATGGTGACATCCAGAGCCACCACACTGAGCTTGAGCTTTATACACTCTGATGTTTACACCATTACAACTGATGTTGTAATGGAGTAAAAAGGAGAATACTGGCACCCGAAATGGAGCATAACATTGAAATACTTGTGCGTTCTTGAGTAAATGTACTTAGTCTAGTGTCTTCAAGTAGTTGTTTTGTGGTTTACAGTCCACAGTATTGCATCCAAACATGTCAGTCAGTCAGTGTGACTCAGTGTTAAGCTCTATTCTCAGTAGACTATTGTTAGCCCGGCTCCTCCCATGATTATTAATAATAACACATGCCGACTGTGTTCTTTGATCCCCAGAGAATCTGACAAGTCTGTAAACCATTAACAGTCCATCAGGGGAGTGAAATCTGGAGAGATAATGAGACGGATAATGAGATGGATAATGATCGTCTTATTATATCCTGTCATGATTCAGTCTGTCCAGATTTTGGTTTTGTTTGTCGTATGTGGATTCAAACCAGGTCAACGGTACAATGAAACGTGTTGGATGAAAAAAGACACATAGGAGGAAGAATGATAGAATTCAAAAGTGGAAAAGTTAAACAAAAGCTAAATAGTGTAGGTCCAGGTTTTAGACAGTCTGTGAGGACGTCACAGAGACTACGTCCAGGTTTTAGACAGAATGCGAGGACGTCACAGACCCTAGTAAGTAGTCAGTAAACAGAGACACATACCGAGAACGAAGGTGACGGGAATCTGCTCTGCATATTTATCGCAGTACATGGAAAGTTTCTCGAACAATCTCTTCTGATCTTCAGAGAGGACGAGTCTGCAGCACAGAGGACAAAGACGTCATAATAAAGTGCATTTACTCAAGTCTTGTACTTAAAGGTCCAGTGTGTAACATTCAGCAGGAGTGTTTCTTTGCAGGAATGGAATATAATATTCATTTGTATGTTTTCCACAAAGTCCGCCATGTTGAACCATCATTTTTCTACAGTAACCCAGAACAGAGGAACCAAACACATATGGACTTTCCCAGCCAGAGCTTTCCCTACATGTTTAGAAGGCGAGGGTGAGACGACTGAGAGTATTCATTTGGTTACAATCTGCCACTTCACGGTGAGGTGCCACACACTGGACCTTTAAACCTACAAGAAACCTTAATTTTGTGTTGATGCAGGTGACAATGTAATGAAGACTGATGATTTAGCTCACAGACCTTCATCATACATTGGGTTTTGTTCTAGTACAACAAAAAACAGCCTCAGTTATTATATCACATTTCCAAACCCCAAAACCACAAATATTTTGTTTCATGCTTTAAAAATGTTCCCTGTTGTAGATGAAATAGCACATTTGTCTGGGACTATTTTCAGCAGTGCATTAATCCATGTTTGTGGCAGAGTGTGAGTCAAAATAAACTACAGTGTCCATGGTGATGAAGAGTGAGGCTCATTGATGTGTTTTAATGGAGCTCTATGGCACCACAGAAGAAGAATGCTGTGATACACTAGACTAGTCGCTGATTGCAAGCCGCTCACCTCACCCTCTCCTTCCTACACTGAAAACTGAAGTCTCTATCTAGAGTCAGTGTTAAGTGTGTCCATTCTGGGCTACAGTAGAAACATGGCAGTTCAACATAGGGGACCCGTGGAAGAGTATTGTCACAGAGACTACGTCCAGGTTTTAGACAGTCTGTGGGACGTCACAGAGACTACATCCAGGATTTAGACAGTCTGCGGGGACGTCACAGAGACTACGTCCAGGTTTTAGACAGTCTGTGGGACGTCACAGAGACTACATCCAGGATTTAGACAGTCTGCGGGGACGTCACAGAGACTACGTCCAGGTTTTAGACAGTCTGTGGGACGTCACAGAGACTACGTCCAGGTTTTAGACAGTCTGCGGGGACGTCACAGAGACTACGTCCAGGTTTTAGACAGTCTGTGGGACGTCACAGAGACTACGTCCAGGTTTTAGACAGTCTGTGAGGACGTCACAGAGACTATTTATATTGTCAATGATTCCAGGCTGAAACATGGCAGTGTCTGTAGATATGAAAGTTTCATTCTAAGGTAACAAAACCAAAACAAATCTTATTTTCTTTAGGTGATGAAAACAGAGTTATGTAGATTATATTATACAGCCCTCTAAATCTAACACACTGGACCTTTAAAAGATGAACCGTATTTTAAAGTAGATGTTTGTATGATATAATAATGTGTGTGTGTGTGTGACCTGTATACGATGCTCAGCACGGTGTACAGCAGAGCGAACAGGATGAACTCTCGGTACAGCAGCTTATAGATACTTCCTCTCCAGCGCAGCAGCAACTGGTGGAAACCGAAGAAGGAGGCATTCGCGACTTTACTGGAATACGTGACAGTCATCCTGAGACAAGCTGACAGACAGACGGGCAGACAGACAGGCATGTTTTTCCATTTACAGCCCTGATTACAAACTCTGCTGATATGAATCTACGTTAAAATTCTAAGTATTTTACTCACAGAAAACTCCTTTGTCTGGTCTCAGCAGTGCTTTCCATCAGGCTGCTTCTTCTCATTTGTTTCTTTCCAAATACCAACCAACCCCTGCCTCCCCCTCCATCTCGCTCTCTCTCTCTCTCTCTCTCTCTGATGCTCTCTCGCCTCCTCTTTCCATCCACCATGATGCTGTCCAGTTGCCCAGTAATGCCAGTCAGCAGACCACACTCACACACACACACACACACACACACACACAGGTCCAGTGTTGTATTGATGATACTGCGAGCTAAATGTAGTCATGTTTCAGCTGTGTGTGTGTGTGTTGGCATAGATAGCCGTGGAGGTAAACATGTATAAACAGTAACAGTGTCAGTGACAACATGATGTCACAACAGAATCACTTAAACATTGATAACTTTTATTTAGTTTGCACTTTTAATAATCTATAAAGAAAAGAGGGTAACTTTTTTAACAGGTGTTAAATCATGATGATGATACTGATGAAGTAACTAACAGAGCTAATGTAACTAAAGAGCTAACGTAACTAAAGAGCTAACGTAATTAAAGAGCTAACGTAACTAAAGAGCTAACATAACTAAAGAGCTAACGGAACTAAAGAGCTAACAGAGCTAACGGAACTAAAGAGCTAACATAACTAAAGAGCTAACGGAACTAAAGAGCTAACATAACTAAAGAGCTAACGGAACTAAAGAGCTAACGGAACTAAAGAGCTAACAGAGCTAACAGAGCTAACGGAACTAAAGAGCTAACGGAACTAAAGAGCTAACAGAGCTAATGAAACTAGAAGAAGTAACATAACTTACAGAGCTAATAGAGCTGTACGTAACTAACAGGCTTACTTAACTAACAGAGCTTGGTGAAATAAAAGGCTGAAAGACGGATGCCAAGATGCTGGACTAGTCAGTAATATTAGCTGCTTGGAACTGTGTTTATTATTATTGTTGTTGTTGTTATTGTCATTATTATTAAATATGAATCGTTAATATTGATGTTATATTTACTGTGGTTATGGATAACCATTTTCAAAATCTGTGGCGGGAAAGATTTTAGGTGGCGTATCCCTTTAAAACTAATCCAAGATGGCGGCTGCTACTTTGGTACCGCAGGAGCGGAGTGACGCAGGCGTCGTCACGTCCCTTCTTGTGTATCTTCTGCGCAGACGCACGATGATTCCCTCCTGGAAGCAGGACCCCGTATATAAATGAAGTCGCTCGTCGCTCAGCGCTGCTCTGCGGTCAGTTCTCGCTCCGCTCCCGCCTTCCTCTTCGTGCAGTCGGCTGCTCTCAGATCGCTGCTGCTCCGCCCCGGGGGTGGTTTGGCGGTAAAATCAAGTGCGGACACGCAGACAGACAGCAGCAGAAACCCCGCAAACAGGTGAGTTTACGTCTCCTACACGGTCACATTGCTAATCGACATGTTTAATAACGTTTATAGAGTCACGCATTACCGAAAAATCACGGTTATGGGCGACATGTTGTCTCCTTCTTCCCGCCTCTCGACTGAGACATGGACGTTTCTGTGACGTGAAATACGGATATTAAGTTACCAAGTTAATGACAGCACTGAATTATATTTAAACCTATCCACCCAATAATATAATTTAATTTAGCATGTTTGGACTTTATTTAATGGCTCTGAATTACTGTTATTGTCTAAAACCTGGACGTAGTCTCTGTGACGTCCCCGCAGACTGTCTAAAACCTGGACGTAGTCTCTGTGACGTCCCCGCAGACTGTCTAAAACCTGGACGTAGTCTCTGAGACGTCCCCGCAGACTGTCTAAAACCTGGACGTAGTCTCTGTGACGTCCCCACAGACTGTCTAAAACCTGGACGTAGTCTCTGAGACGTCCCCGCAGACTGTCTAAAACCTGGACGTAGTCTCTGTGACGTCCCCGCAGACTGTCTAAAACCTGGACGTAGTCTCTGTGACGTCCCCGCAGACTGTCTAAAACCTGGACGTAGTCTCTGAGACGTCCCCGCAGACTGTCTAAAACCTGGACGTAGTCTCTGTGACGTCCCCACAGACTGTCTAAAACCTGGACGTAGTCTCTGAGACGTCCCCGCAGACTGTCTAAAACCTGGACGTAGTCTCTGTGACGTCCCCGCAGACTGTCTAAAACCTGGACGTAGTCTCTGTGACGTCCCCGCAGACTGTCTAAAACCTGGACGTAGTCTCTGAGACGTCCCTGCAGACAGATTTTAAACACCTGTCCTCTCTCTGTTCTGCACATGCTCAGTAGAGTCATGCCGTCCAACGTGGAGATCAAAGCCAGCGTGAGCGACCGGACGCTGTTCACTGAGAAGGCCGCTCAGCTCAGCCAATCAGAGGGCACGATCATCAGACAGCATGACACGTTCTTCAACTGCAGCCAAGGACGACTGAAGCTACGAGACTTCATGGTGTGTGTGTGTGTGTGTGTGTGTGTGTGTGTGTGTGTGTGACAAAGCTAACGGAGCTAACAGACTGTTTGTTTGTTTGTTTGTTTGTTTGTTTGTTTGTTTGTTTGTTAGAACGAGTCCGGTCAGCTGATCTTCTACGAGCGTCCGGACACTGATGGACCCAAACTGTCTCGATACTCCATCAGTCCGACCAGCGACCCGTCCAGCCTGCGGGTAAAACACAGACCTGTGTGTGTTTCTGCTGTGACACACTGCCATTTGTTCACCTTAATAACACGTGTGTGTGTGCGCGCAGGCCGTGCTGTCGGACGCCCTCGGGGTTAAAGGTGAGGTGCGGAAGGAGCGGCGGCTGTTTCTGATTGGTCAGACTAGAGTTCACCTGGACGCAGTGGAGGGGCTGGGAGACTACATGGAGCTGGAGGTAACACAGCTGATCATTAATCAAACCAATAACTAACATGCAGACAACCTTCTCATACTTAACCTAATGTTTCTGTAGCATTGACAGAGCGTTCCAAAATAAACATTATCAGTCTGAAGTACACTAAAGCTCCCTGCGCTGTCCCTTTAACAAACATGACATCAAACATTCTGCGTCCGTAAAAACTCGTACACGTAACGAATGACGTAAGGTGAAAGTGTTCCTGCGTCCTCCTCTGGTTTTCTGACTGGAGAACCGGCGCCACCTTCTGCTTGCCTCGTGGAACAACGTCTAATATTCACATCAGGGTCATGGACGGAGACGAGCGCGTTCTTTTGATGAGTTACTTGAAATTGGGTTAAAAATTTGCGGCACACGTCACAGTGAGTGATAAATAGACGATAAACGTCTCAAACCCGTCCACCCCGAGGACGTCCCGACGCCGCCTGAGCGGGTTTCCAGTTTCCTGCTTCGTTGGACGGATCTGTGTGGACTCCTTAAAGTCGTGACATGTTTGAAAGTGATTTGAGGTTTCCTGAGTGGAGCAGACAGGACAGGAGCAGGTTGGAGACACAGTTGAGTCGTCCTCAAAGACAAACAGGTGTGAGTAAAGGTGTGATGAACAAAATGGATCCAGAGTTCGGTCAGTGGAAACTCATCAGCTCAATGGCCTGTCTGTCTCTCTGTCTCTCTCTGCCTGTCTGTCTGTCCAGGTGGTGATGCGTCCAGAGCAGACTGTCGAAGAGGGACAGCAGGTAGGTCGATCAGTCTGTCAGTGTGGTGAGATGGAGTACTCATCTGGAGTCATGGTGGTCTGCTGTAAATAACACACTGACTGTGGATCAGTACCGAGGTGTTTAACTGTTCATCTGCGCTCGGCTCTGGTCGACTGTCACGTTTCAAAAAGTTTGATCTTTATTTTTCAGGTTGCCGAGGATCTGATGGAGAAGCTGGGAGTGTCGAAGGAGAGTCTGGTGACCGGAGCCTACATGGACCTGTTACTCAAGGGACACAAAGAGACATAAAACAAACACACCTTTAAAAGAACAGACTGAACTGTAATCAGATTACTGAGTAGCTGAGCTCTTAACTTTGTATTTAGTTTCTATGAAATGTTTCACTTACGTTGTCTGAATGTTTGAATGATTCTTTAAAAAAAATAAATGAACTCTGAGCTGGATGACATCACGACTCTTTGACCCGTCCTGTAGCGCCATCATGAGGTCAGTTCTGACAGTTCAAAGTCCGACTGAGGTTTCTTAAATACCTGCACAGTTCCCCGTCACTGACAGTATAAATCATGGACGTAGTCTCTGTGATGTCACAGGGAAGATTAATTACTTTGCATAAATTTCCAGAGCAGGAAAGTGAAGTTTGGATAATCCAGGTTCAAACCTTCTGGCTTGCACAGAGGGACTTTTAGATCTCTGTTTTTATCAGGACACGAATCAGGAAATGTAAATTTAATTTTGTCCATTATCGAATGCATAAATCATGCTCTGGCACTCAAACTGTAGCGTTTGGTGGATGAACGTGCTGCTGATGATTCGTGGCTCGGAGTCTGAGAAGAAACTGCTGATTAGGTAAGGCCTCATTTGCATATTTAAACATCAAATTTCAGAAAAGATTATGAAGTGGTTTCATGGTATGTTCAAAAATCTGAGTACAGACTTGTTGAGTCCAGCTGAGGGCGCTGTAACTGCAGCAGCTGACCACAGACAGCGTTGAGATGTGAAGTGCTCTGCTGTCGCCTGTCAGTGAATTTATAAAGATCTTAAACAGTTTCACACGTTTTTTTTAATTTTTTTATTCATTTTGTGCTCCTGATTCAGGTTGGTTTGATGATTAATGACATCATTAGATATTATGATGTACGTGTGGGAGGTACGTATAAAAATGTGCTATAAATTCATCCACCTGCTAAATCTGTGAAACAAGCGTTAAAACTGTCCTTTGATTATCCCGTGATGTCACAGACGGTAACAGTCCGTTAAGTTGTGCTGATGAAATTAAGTTTTTAGCTCGTTATCTGCTTCGTTTTGTTGTTTCAGTGTAGCACTGTGTTCATTTACAGCTTCAGCCCTGCCACGCAGGCCTAAAGTAATCATCAGTCAAACTTTATTTGTGCAGCACTTTTCATACAAAACATGTAACACAATGCTTCACACAATAAGACTCCGACACCCCCCATCCACTCCCACCACTCCACCCCAACAGCCACCTCCACCCTATTATAAACGAGGCACTATGCAAAGTGTGGAGGCAGCTACACTAAAGTAGAATAAAACTGAATAAAAATAATAAATAAAATGGTGGTAAAATAGTAAAATAAATAGATAAAATATATATACAGATAAATAAAGATTATTACATTATATATACATATATATGCACACACTATGGAGTGAAAGAAAGAAAATGGAGTGAGATTAAAATAAAGTAACCTGGAAGGAACGTTAGCCAGCCAGCTAGATGTATTATACATACTTTGCATGTATAATATATTGCAGCAATTTTACTACCGTACTCTCCGACAATTCACACCATGAGCAAGAGGTTAGCGGGTTTCGTGTCTGAGCTAACGTTACGGTATCACGCGTTCACGTGTGCAGTCGCTGCCAGTCGTTTGCTAACGTTAGCAGATTTAGAAGGCACGTCTCATCCTTTGGGTCCATCAAGCTGCTATGGGGGACATTTTTTAATTCATGTTCAAACCTGTTCTTCAATAATTCACACAATAAATAAAAGTTATACAGTAAATGCGTCAGAATCTCACATATGGCACCTTTAAACTTTTCCTTTTATCACTGAGCTGAGCATTGTAACGGTATCTCACAGCAGCAGGCTCATTCTGCCCATTGATAATATTTGGGCTCCATCTGTTCTCTGTTGTCTCCGTTCATTCAGGAATAAACAGAGCAGCAGATCTACAGAGGAGGGAAGCCAGAGATTAGAGCTTTATTTTCTGCTGATGCTTCATCCGTCGAGCGAGATCATGATGAGAGTGGGCGGCTACGACATCTGGCTCGACCTTCACGCCATGTAATTAACCGCAGACCTGTTTGTTGTGATCGCGACTTCAACGAAAACTTCACAAAACGGAATTATCTGATGACAGTTGGTTTCATCATTTTGTAGTTCAGCAAACTAAAAGCGTGTTTGTGTAAAATTATGGAGTTTTTCCTGAATTAATTTTAATTTTATGTATTAATCACTTTATAGAAATGTTTTGTTTCAAACTACCCGTGAAAATCCAAATTACATAACGTTTGTCCAGAGTATCTTTTCCTTCTTCTACAGTATCAATGCTAACTTATATTAGCTTCGAAATGGAGTCTAAGGTTGTAACTTAACAACTTCAGCAACTTTCTTGGTTCCTGTAACAGCCCGTGGACTGTTTTATACAAAATGTAATGTAGTCCATCATAGAAGTATGTGGTGATTATGTAGTATTTTACGTTAGCTTGCGTGCTAATGTGGACAAATTGATCCACGTCCAATTTTTAGATTAGCTTGGAGGCGGAGGAAAATGCAGGACAGCCAAGATGGTGGCGACCGGAGCAACCACACTGAGCTTCACAGCGGCTCTTGGGTGACATCACGGATACGGCGTCCATTCTTTGTACTGTCATTGTTGCGAACACGGATTAAATGCTAGCTAAAGTTTAAAGCACTATCTGAAGGGTCTATTTCTGCTGTGAAGTTGGACATTTTAACGTGGGGACTTATGGAGACTGACTCACTTCTGGAGCCAGCCTCATGTGGACGTTTGCGGAGCTGCAGTTTGTGGCTTCATTTCATATCCACGGTGGTTCGGCTTGATCGAATTAGCACCACCTACAGTCTCCATGGAAACATGCATAAATTATCATGTGGAACTCTGACTAATCAATAACCTGTAATCAACGCAGAGCCGTCATGTGACTCGTGTGTGCCACGTGTGCTCCGATTGGTCGGTTCAACTTATAGAAGAATGTCATTAAAAAAAAACTGTCGATCAGCTGATTTCACGCTCTCCCATCATGCACCGGGGCTCGTTGATGATGATGATGATGATGATGATGATGATGATGATGATGATGATGATGCTCGGATGTTGATTTTTTTTTTTTTTTTTTTTTTTTTTTTTTTTTTTTTGCTATTGCATCGTTGCCATGACGACGGGGCCGCTCCTCCACACCCACGCTTCTCTCTCTCTCTCTCTGTCGCTCTGTCGCTCGCTCGGTGGAGAGAGAGAGGTGTGTTTTCTAACCCACGCATTGGAGTGGGAGACAACGTGCGCACACACACACACACACACACACACACACACACACACACACACTCATAATACACAGTGTGTGTCATGCTAGCAGTGTGTGGGCTGAACCGACCAGCCTTCCACTCATCCTGCCTCTCTCTCTCTCCCTCTTTCTCTCTATCCCTCTCTCTTTTCGTCTCCAGATACACCTCCTCCTCCTCCTCCTCCTCTTCTTTTTTTCCATCCATTCCTCCATCATCTCTCTCTCTCTCTCTCTCTCTCTCTCCATCACCAGTCCTTCCTTTTCTTTTCAGTTTATCATCATGGAGAACGAGTCGGTGATCTTCTGGGTGAGTCTCTCTGCAGCCCGGTGTGTGTGTGCGTGTGTGTGAGTATGTTAATGCATGTGTGTGTGAGTGTGTGTTAATGCATGTGCGTGTGTGTGTATGTGTGTATGTGTGTGTGTATGTGTGTGTCGGTCACTTGCTGCCGCTCTGTAACTTTAAAAGTCGTGACTTAAAATCTTCTTTACCGACTTTACCTTCTGTCCTCTCTGAGTTTTCCTTTCCTCCTCTTCTCATTTGCCTTCTCTTCTTTCCTTGCTTCCTTTCCTCCCTTCCTTTCCTTCCGTGCTCTATCTGCATTCCTTTCCTCATTTCCTTCCCTTGTCTCTCTTCTTTTCCACGTCTCCCTCGTCCATTTCTTCCTCCTTTCCTTTCCGTCGTTCACCTCCTCTCCTTCATTTTGTCTCAGTTCGCCTCCTTTGGTCCTTTCCTTCCTTTGCCTTCTCTTTTCGTTTCCTCTCCTCATTTCCCTTCTTTTCTTTCCTTGCCTCCTTTCTTTCATCTTCATCTTCATTTGTTGCTTCCTTTCCTTCCATTGCCTCTTCCTTTCATTTCCTACATCTGCATTCCTTTCCTCTTTCCTTCCCTTGCCTCCTCATCTTCCCTCATGTTTTAGTTCTTTCTCCATTTCCTCTCCTGCTCTTCTCGTTTTCTTTCTCTTCTTTCCTTGCCTCCTTTCATTTCCTACATCTGCATTCCTTTCCTCTTTTCTTTCCTTGCCTCCTCTCCTTCTCTTTTCCGTCATTTGTTGCGTCCTTGCCTCCTTTAGTCCTTTCCTTTCTTTGCCCCCCCCATTTTTAATTCTTCCATTTCCTTTCCTCTTCTCCTCATTTTCCTTCTTTTCTTTCTCTGCTTCCTTTCCTCCCTTCCTTTCCTTATCTGCCACATTCCTTCTCTCTCCTTGCCTCTCTTCCTCGTTCATTTCTTTCATCCTTTCCTGTCTTTCTTTCCTCCTCTTGTTAATTTCCTTGCCTACTCTCCTTGAGTAGCCTACACTCTTCCTTGCGTCGTTTCCTTTCCTGCTCCATCGACATTCCTTCCCTTACCTTGCCTCCTTTGGTCCCTTCTTGGTCCTTCCTCTGCTTCCATTCATCTTTTCAATTCGTCCTTGATTTCCTTCTCTCCTTTCCTCGCTTACTTTCTTTTCTTTCTTTGCCTCCTTTCCTATTTGTATTCCTTCCCTCCTTTCTTTGCTCTTCCATTATTCCTTTCCTTTTCTTCCACACCCTTCCTTCTATCCTTTCCTTTACCTTTTCATTCTTTCCTTCTGTCCTGTCATCTTCTTCCCTTGTCCCCTCATTTGTTTCCTTGTCTGACCTTGTCTCATTTCCTCCTCTCCTTCCCTCGTGCCTCTTGTCTTTCCTCTTGCCTTGCATTATTTCCTTTCATATTTTCTTTCCTTCTTTCCTTTTCTTCTTACATCTCATCATGCCTTCCATCCTTTCTTGTTTTCTTCCTGTCCCTTATCTATTTTCTCTTCAACTTTCCTCCCCTCCTCATTTGGTTTCATTTCTTTCCTTTTCTAGTCCACTTGTTTCTTTTCCCCTTTATCAACCTCCTCTCTTCCTTCCTTGTCCTGTCTCCTCATCTTTCCTTTCCTTCTCGTCATCTTCTCCTTTCCTTTCCTTCCTCTCATTTCTCATATCTCCTTTCACATTCCTTCATTTTATTTTTATCTTTTTTTTGTTATTTTCCTTTAAATTTTTCATCCTCTCTTTTCCTCTCTCTCTTTTTTATTTCCTGTTTCCTCCAGCATCTCTTCACTGTCCTCGGTGTGTGTGTGTGTGTTATGTAAGCAGCAGCAGAGTGTGTAGGCCGTAGTCTCAGACCGTCTATCTAAAGAGATGATCTGCACAAAAAAATTAAACACTTCAAACAGGAAGTGGATTTTTCTTCTTCTGCAGCACTGACACACTTAAAAAAAAATCACGTGGTTGTCATGGCAACGCATCGAGCCCGGCAGCAGCAGCTGTGACAGCGTGGCGCTGGTCAGAGGTTAAACTGCTGAAACGAGCCTCCGTTATTTCTCTTTTAAAAGAAATGCACTGATAGAACCGCATTTCCCACGATGCACTTTGTGCAGCAGATTCGTTCTGGCGTGAAGCCAACCGTCGATAAAATGTCACTCTGATGGCATTCAGCTTAGACAAGCTTGGACACGTTTGTCCGACTGCTGAGTCCCGACGCCTGTGACACGAGGGACGCGTTCCAACACTGTCGCACTGTCGTCCTGACTGATGCATCCTAAGCAGCATGCGTCCTTTAAGCTGCCTTCACGTGACTGCAAGTCAATGTCAAACACACAATCAGGTGCATGTGCTGCTGCTAAGCTAAAGGTACGATGTCACAAAGCTGACTGTCGTTAACGTTAACGAGTGCTCATTACCGCCCCTACTAGCTTCTGTCCATGCTATGCTACGTCACATGCAGCTGTTATCTCACTGGTCGTGCTTTGAAAAGGTCAAAGTTGAAATAGTGCTCAGTGTGCAACGCTGAGGGGAGCATGATGTCCCCCGCAGACTGTCTAAAACCTGGACATAGTCTCTGTGACGTCCCCGCAGACTGTCTAAAACCTGGACATAGTCTCTGTGACGTCCCCGCAGACTGTCTAAAACCTGGACGTAGTCTCTGTGACGTCCCCGCAGACTGTCTAAAACCTGGACGTAGTCTCTGTGACGTCCCTGCAGACTGTCTAAAACCTGGACGTAGTCTCCGTGACGTCCCCGCAGACTGTCTAAAACCTGGACGTAGTCTCTGTGACGTCCCCGCAGACTGTCTAAAACCTGGACGTAGTCCCTGTGACGTCCCTAAAACCTCTAGCGTCTGTAATGAACATGTTGGCCTGTAGGGGGCGGAGTGAAAGAAACTGAACAACAGATAAGGTTTGAGGTGAAACTTGAAGAAATAAGGTGTGTGTGTGTGTCTGTGTGTGTGTGTGTCAGAGAAAGAGATGATAATATAGTGTGTATTATCAGTTCCTGCCACTGGTTGCCATGGTAATGGCCAAGGGAGTTACATTTTCAGGACACACACACACACTGTGTTCACACCTAACAGTGAGAAGCGTTTGTGTGATCTGACCACAGCTGGACCGCCTCAATCGTCCAGCTCGTATCAAAACGTCCAATCAGGATCTAAAGGGTCATTTTAACGCTAATGTTAGCTTCAACTCTATCTAGTGTGTGTGTGTGTGTGTGTGTGTGTGTGTTATCAGTGCCATCCAGCTTCTCAGCTTTTTCCTGCCAAACATCCGTTTCCTTGGCAACTCAGACGGGAAACAGGAAGTGTGAGTGACAGGAAGTACTTCTAATCTTGTCAAGTTTTTTTTTTTTTTTAATTGTTTTCTTGCCTCCAACATGTCGTCCTGCTATCTGCGTTGTCATAGAAACACCCTGGCTCCACAGACCCCCCCACTCACACACCAGCTCCCTAGCATGCTGTTAGCTATTAGCAGGCTACCAGCTGGCTACCAGTATGCTAACAGCCCTCAATGCGCTACCAAAGGAGCCAACCAACCAAACTACCAGCAACAGGCTCCTGATAGCTAACAAGTCTAGCCTGACTGTAAGTCAACAAATACAGCTAGAGTAATGCTAGTTGTTAGCAGTCTGCTAATAGGCTACCAAAGGTCAAAAGCTGGTTCTTAACATAGTGCTAACCTGAGTCAGCAAAATGGTGGCCAAATGGCGTTCGTCATGTGTTACACTCAAATAGAGTGAAATTAGCATCACAACCCGACAAAGTGACTCCTTTCATTCTCAGAATTGGATCCAATAACATTTAGTACCAAACCATGACAGTAAAAGAGTTGCAAGCTGCAAGTTTTTACTGTAAAAGGTGCATTGAAGCATTTTATGTGGTCTGAAACTCCAAAACAACAGAAACATCTGAGGTGTTCTGACCAACACGGTCGCCTTCTCCACTTGTTTCCATCAAACTGAGGCTCTTTAGGTTCATGAATGCTAACAGCTAACTAAAGCTATCAGTGATCAGTTTTCTATTTTTTGTACTTGCGTGAGAGAATAGAAACAGAAAGTCAGATCAATATTTAGAACTTTACATAATACTTCCATCACAGCGGCACTCAGAGGTTTATGGTTTATCTTTCGGGCGGCCTTGTTGCCATGCTAACCAATACAACAGCTTGTGTAACTGACTGAACCTGAAATGGCCTCCATGAAACGCAACTGTGTCTGACCCACTTCTGATTTAAACTGCAACACAGCACACTTGTCGTTCATCTCTGAATACTCTCCACTCTTCTTCTAACATGTTTCTTCTCCCCCTCTCTTCCTCCTTCATATCCTGGCCTCCCCTCTTCTTTACCTCCCACCCCCGCCTCCTCCTCCCTATCTTCCTCCCTCGCTCTTCCTCCCTCTTTTCCTCCCTTTCTACAGGATGGGCAGGGCAACTCCCAGAATACAATCTGAAACTCTGAGACCTCTCACTCGACTGCAGGATTATACACAGTAACTACACTGACGCCACAGAAATCAGTTTAACGTTCACAGTGAAACTTCGTCTACTGACTCTTAAGGATTACAATCCACCACAAACTTCCATCCTGCTGTCCTCTTGCCACCACCACCAATCAAAAACCCAACCAGAGACACAAAAATCTGGCACCTCAGGACCAGAGCAAGAAGGCCAAACCAGTACCGGACCAGCAATCCAGTCAGACTCCATAGAGTGGATCACACCAGGCCAGGACAGACCAGAAGAGACCAGTAAAGGCCATTGGAAAAGTTTGATGGGACTGTTGACGATAGGTGAGTGTTTCTTTATTTACTGGAGGTGTTAGGTTTACCTGCCTTTTGTGCTGAATCAGTTCAGAACCAGGACGTTTTGTTTGTACCATGCTTATCCTCTGGTTACAATTAGTCACAAGACAAACGCCTCGGTCCTGATTGGTCCACACGTTATTAAAGTTGGGAACTTGCATCTACATTAATGAGTTATGTGACCTGACAGAACCACGTCCACCACTGATTGAAAAGACGAGCTAGGTGAACTATGGACTCATCCTGAACAAAAGTACCAACACGCTGACCCGTTAGTCACCATGTAAGATGAGCAGCTGATCCCAGAGATGTGCGGGAGAACTGATCTAATGTTGATCAGTTCAAACGTAATTTTATTTCGCTCAGATCAGCTATTCAATGAAATGTTGACGCAAGATGACCCATTCTACATTTCCGCCAATGGCAGGAAGTTAGATTACAAAATAATGGATATGGAGCACTTCCTCGCAGGTCGCCATGATCTACGCTCAGTAGTTTACAGTACAAAAGTTATAGAGAAGAGTAAATCAACTCCTGAGTAACCCGACTTTAAGTTAAAGGAGGTGAAAACAACTACGCAGTCTAGTAATAATAACGTAGTCTTAGAAACATCTTCACCCTCAGTACAGTTGTCATGAATGTGGAAATTAGTTGGACATTTGAACATGGGGACTTATGGAGCCAGCCTCTGTTGGATGAGAGAAGCTAACATCTTTAGCAGCTGCCATTGTTGAACCTGAAGATTCAGAACCAGATTCTCACATGACTTGAATCATTTTATCCAGTTTGAAGACGTGAATTAGCGTCTCTGCTTCCACTCGTAGTGATTAAACTTGTGCTCGTGACACCCAGAGGATGAACCTTTTACTCAATAAGGACCTCTTGTGGCTGTGCAGATGGTTCGCTCGCTCCTTCGCGTCGTTCGTGTTCGTGAGAACGTTTCTCTCACTTTCTGGTGTCTGTGAAATAGAATTTGCATTTCAGGACATGAAGCTGATTTTTCATCCCGATCACCTCGAACAGCCAGACTGTGATCATTGTCAGCTGCTAACACAGACACTTCTCACTATAAAGGAACATTCAGTCTTTCTGAATTATGCAACAGAACTGTGACAGGACTCTTCATCATTTCTATGATTTCTGTTCAATCTAACTTGATATCTACTTTCTACTACTACTACTTGCTTTTGTCCGAGTCTTTCAACAAAAATTCACTTGAAGACCACCAGATGTGAATCACTGTGAAACACGACGTTTACCACCAACTATTTCACTGATTCTGGTGAAACTGGATCAGATTTTATGGAGAAAATGTTTCCTGGTTTTCCCTCGGATGTCCTCCGGCTGCTCCGCCTCAACTCTCTGTGATTTACAGAGTTTATGATGGACAGTGAAGTAAACTGCTGACAGCTGGAGCTGCTGTTAGCTAACATTAGCTCAGTTTGTTAGCTTCTATTAGCTGAAGTTAGCTCAGTTTGTTAGCTGCTGTTAGTTAAAGCTAAAGGGGGAGTGTTAGTGTTTGTAGAGGGGGTTTTCAGGCCCAGGGGTGGTGAGCAGCGATGGTGTCATGCCAGAACAGGAGCTGGACAAAACATTAGTTAGTAACATGGATCACATTAGCAAGCAAACTGGGGGTCCAGATTAGTTACATTAGATTTGGACTTGATGTTGTAGTCAGTGCCAGTTGTCTGTTGATGTTGATAGACTATTTAAAAGCTTATGTTAGCTTGTGTTGCACACTATCCGTTAGCGTTGATGGAGGAAGCTAAGTAGAGAAAAGGAAAGAGTGATATACATCTTTTTTTGGGATATACGTCACTCAACATTGTGCAAATACATTTAATTCTTTAAATTGTTTCATTTTTGTTGAGTAAATTTCTTAAATGAACATTTTTTACAGAGTTTTGCAGAGTGAATTTCAGGGGAAACATTTAAACCTGAAGCAGCTTCCCTCGGAGCCATGTGGGCAAACATCTTGTGGTTCTTTGAATTCGAGTCTTTTTTCCAGATGAAGCTCTTAGCTGCTGTACTGTACAGGCTGTGTGGGAGGACAGCGGCTCTGTTCAGGACAAAAACGGGAAATGATCAACACGGTGACCCCCCCGAGTTATTTCAGGATGAAGCCTCCCTGCTGCTCAAGTCCAAACAAGAATTTCACCTTTCCACAAGACAATGATCTCAAGACCAAACCGCACCGGTGCGTGAACATCCTGGATCGGATTGGTCCTGAAGGAAACCTGAGGAATGGACCCGAGCAGACGTTGCATAACTGAGCTCTCTGCAGAGAACAATGGAGGAAAAACAACTGCTGTGAGGAGCACAAAAGCTGCTCCTGCTCCCACTGAGTATTACCTGAAGGACCCATTCACATTTGCAGCAGCATGAAGATAACAGCAGCGTTTTCCACAGAAATGTGGTATAATTGCTCATAGCAGAAATGTTTTGCTTACTGAGGTGTGAAAATGAGATGAAACAGTTTGAAGGACGAGCAGAAGGAGGCTAAAGATGAGATTAAAATAAAGGAAGTGAGAGAGAGGCTGCTGAGCGCCGACCATTTACCACCATGTCCGAGGTTCTTTTATTTCACCAACCACTAAAAGTCAGTCCCAGATTTACTCTTGTCCGGCGGCTTCTTGCTCGCTCACTCTCTCCTTTTCTCTTCTTAGCTTCCTCCGTCAGCGTCCTCTTCACTCTCTGCTCCTCTGCCATCATGTCCATAGAAGCTGCTGAGTCCGGTTACGTTGCCTGCTCGCCCAGCTCTGGTCCAACGTTATTGTTGGCAAAATGAGTGGATAAGTTATTTATAGCTTACTGAATGAATTCAGCAGTCGATGTGACACCATCTCTGCATAGCTCCCCTGGGCCTGAAAAACCTCCTAACCCTCAACACTAACCCTCCCCCGGCTAACAAACTGAGCTAACATGAGCTAACAGCAGCTACAGTTGGCAGCAGTTTACTTCACTGTCCATCAGGAAGCTCTGTAAATCACAGCAAGTTAAGGCCAGATATTTTCTGGTGGGGACCAATATCGAAGCCAAACTAGTCAGAATATTTGACTTTAATTCATCAGATGGACACGAACATGACCAACAGTCGACAGGTTGAACATATCTACTTAAAAAGTGATGTCAGAGCTTTTATTAATGTTGCATGTCGTAAATAAACCACCCATTTTAGTCAGCACTCTGTCTGAAAGGTCGATTGAAACGTGAGCTAACGCGACATATTAGATTAACGAAATCATCCCGTGCTCTGCAGACCGAATCCATTTGTCTTCGCTCTGTCAGCAGACAGTGTCGCAGATTTATGTTTGAACAGCTGTCAGAGAGTTGGCTCGGTCTTTGGTCTTTACCTCCATTTTGAAGGTTAATCCGTCAAACAACAGTGAAAAGCTCTGATTTAATGAGCTGTTATTCTGGGCACTGGTGCATGAAAAGCTCTAAAATTGGAAAAACGATTAGCAGTTTTGTTTCCCACTTGTGGTTTCCTTCGCTCAAAGGCACAGAGAAACTCTCAGGTTGTTCATGAGTGCTTCGTCAGCGTTGAAGTGTTTGTTGGCTCGTCAGACTCATTAAGCCCGGAGAAAACATTATTAGTGATACGTTTCTGTCGTCATGTTGACCTGGTGTGTTTTTGGACGTCTTTAAATGTCTTGAAGGTGATTCAAAGCCTCTGATTGGTTGAATGTGAAGTGTTTTCTGAAGTGCGGAGAAACAGCCAAAGACTTGATTTGACTTGAGTTGATTGCAGATGGAGGTTTATCGAGGCAGGGAGTGGACAGAAACGAGTCACTTGTACGTAGGCTCCTGATAGGACCAGACTTCCTCTGCTATTATTTTGATATATTATTATATAACCATCTAATCTGTTGTTCGGGCTCAGTGTTTACTGCGAGGATCTGTCAAAACAAACGTAGTGAACTGTAATGATAAAGCAACATGTTTCCACTTGCAGCTTTTGTTCCTGTTACAGAACAAAGAGCTGATGAAGAGTTCCCTGATCAGGGTCAGTATATAATATCATACACGAGTCCTTCACAGATTATAGACGTTTATCTTTTGTATTAATATTTACGCCGTTATGTCTTTACACTGGAGAACAGAAGAAGATGGCAGGAAACCAAAGCAACAGATGCAATAAAAAGACTTTTACTAGTCCGAGGCTAAGAGATGAGTCTTGTAGCACTTAGCCTGTGTTCAGGGCTGTACGATTGACACAGCACTTCAACTAGTTTATAGTGTTTACACTGTTTTCCACAGTGACTTTACCTTTTAGCCCACCCCCCCGTGTAGCCGATTTTCAGGGATAACTTAGCCCCTTTCCATACACATATTGTTAACCCAGTTAGTCCTGGGTTAAATGTCCCTTGAAACGTATGGACCAATTCTTTGGTCCTGTTTCACACCGACACCTTTTAGCTTTGCATTTAGTCAGTTGGGTCTAACAAGTCCTAGACTAAATTTTAAAATTTAACAAAATTTTAACTAAATGCTAACAGCTCTCTTAGCCCGTGTGTTTAGCCCGGGGCTAAAGGGCTGTGGGGTCGTACTGTGGAGACATTACAGTTTACGATCTGCTTGGTCAAGAGGTCGTCCTTCAAACTATCTTCATGTGAAGGCTGAGTGAATATTTATCTACCCTCGATGATAAAAACAAGATTTAGTTAGTTTGTAGCTGACCCATACATGACCTCCACCCAGTGCATGCTGGGATACTCTACAGCCTGCTTTAACCCTGAATGGCAGCGAGTAGTGGAGGAAGAAGAAGAAAGAGATGAATGAGTCTCCTCTGACATTTCAAAGACTGACATGTCGTCCCGTGTGCCGAGGATTCCTCCACCGGGTGAGACGTTTGCGTTAAATATCGCTGTAATTACCGGCCTTTTACCGCCGTGAATGAAAGGAAGTGATTCATGATTACAGCCGGAGTTTTTCAGTTCATCTCAGCACGCTGAGACGTGAAGTGTGTTTGGAATATCGACTCTTATGGCCAAATTAAATCATCACCATGGCTGTTTTCAAAACTGTCTGCCGGTGCCTTCAAGGACGCTCGGCTCACGCGATGCTGTCGCTGCTGTCTTAATGTGACTGGAAGAAAAAGACGTTTAGGTGACGGAGTTTGGAGTGGCGGTGTAGTGAAAGGATCCAAGCAGGGCTACATGTGTGTTACAAGTATGTTTAAGGGGATTACAGGTGTGTTTACAAGTGTTTCCAGGTGTAGTGCACATTAAAGCCTCGAGTGTCTCCAGAGGGAATCTGTGCAGTCTTTGGCTTCACTTCACAGATGTTTGGTTATAACACAAGTGTTTCCTCAGTAAAAATGAAAATGTTGCATGTTCAGCTGAACATGCAAGTTTAACATGTTCAGTCTGGACCGCCGTGGTGGATCGACCGACACTGTAAACGTGACGCTTCGCCCTCACTGTGTCTCTGACTCTGTTTGTGCTCGATAAGAGTCAAACTCTGCGAGTGTTGGAGTTTTTGTTTAAGTGTGAACACGAGTGTTTGCTCGACTCCCCGGGGACCGGGCCGTTTAACTGGGTCACTTAAAGCACAGACTCAGACTTCCTATGTTTAGAGCAGAGCTGCTGCTTAAACAGTGTTTGGTTCTGGACAGGTAAGAGTGTGACGGCTCAGACAGTCAAGCTTTTATTTCTTTTAAGCATGTATTCATTTCATTAAAAAAGGACCACCTGGACACACCTGGGTTCATTTCTCTGATATCAGAGACAGCAGGGTGGTAAAAATATTAAAGGTGCAGTGTGTCGGAATTAGTGCCATCTAGTGGTATAGATGTGGACTGCAGCCCCCTCGCCTCACCTTTTTCTACCTAGCATGAAGGAGAAACCGTATTCACCCCAAAACACATGAAAAAAACAAAACTCTATCTGGACTCAGTGTTTAGTTTGTCCCTCCTGGTACACTGTAGAAACACGGTGGTTTAATATGGTGGACTCATGGAGGACCCACAGTGTGGCACTTAGCTGTCCTGGGTAATGCTAACTAGCTACAGCATTGTAAGAATACAGAATCCAGCTAACGTTAGCTCTCTGTAGAGTTGTAGAAGAACTGATTGTGACGTCACACCTGACCTCAAAAACTGCAGCCGATCGGCTCCTCCTCCGATCAGTTCATATTGATCGTATATTGAAGATTGATACCCAATGATGACGATGATGATGATGATGATGATGACGACCTCAGATGTTTGTGAGCGGTACAGGAGTGGAGTTTATTGGCGGGGTGGACAGAGAGAGAGAGTCAGCAGGTAGGACGGTAGTTTTAAAACGGGAACTGCGAAAATTGTTCAACCGCGTTGCCATAGCAACAGCGAGCATGTAGATCAGGGGGCTTTTTTTAACACACACATACACACACACGCACACACACACAGAGTGACACTGTGAGGTTAGCACAGGATTCCCTGCTATTCCAGTTTCTATGACAACTCACAACTCATCCTCCTCCTCCTCCTCGTCCTCCTCTCTCTGTCTCTTTCATCTTCAGCTGTAATGGAAGCAGCCATTAAGTTTTGACTTCAGTCCTGCTCCGGCTTTATTGGCACGGATGGTAATCAAGCGCTAATTAGCAACAGTAATGATTAATACAAACGATAATTAAATACATAATGAAGTCTTGTGTTGAACAGAGAATAACATCATCATCATCATCGTCAGTGGTTGTTGTGGAGGTCCGGGCGGTCGTGTTAGTGCCGAGGGACTGAGCAGAAATTACTGGAGTGCGCCAAAAGCTGCAGTTCCTCTTGACGGCCACTTGAGGCTGGCTCCAGAGCTGAGTCAGTCTCCATAAGTCCCCATGTTCAAATGTCCAACTTCACAGCAGAAATAAACATGTTTACAGCCTGGTACAAAAACTGTTTTGGTGTCGAGAGCTACTGGCTACAGAGTGTTGTGAGAGAACTAGCTAACTAGCTCCTGGCTTCATAGTTATTCAAAAAAACTATTAAATTAATTCCACAATAAGTAGCTAATTATTATGCAGAGCTTTTAAAGTTCAGATAGAGCCAGGCTAGCTGTTTACCCCTGTTTCCAGTCTTTGTGTAAACTAAGCTAAGCTAACTAGCTGCTGGCTTTAGCTTCATAGTTAGCATAGAGACATGAGGGTGGTATTGATCAATCCTCACTCTTTTTCTGACATGCTAATTAGTATGACAAGCTTTTAAACTTTACTCTTTATGCTAAGCTAAGCTAACCAGCTAACAGGGTTAGGGTCATAGTAATGTGAAGATTTAGAGACACGAGGGAGGCATTGATCGATGGAGCCAGTCAAAATGTTACAAAATGGAAAAAATATTTCTCTTCACTCTTCAATCATTTTCACACGGTCCCTAAACTTGATGTAAATTTGGCGTTTTCACAGTTTTCCAGAACAATCAGACGTTTCTCTTCCTCTGTTGTCGCGTGTCTCTTTGTGTGTGTGTGAGTGTGTGTGCGCTGCTCAGGGTGAAAAACAGGATGTGATGTAACATCCCGAGGCCATTATTATTAACGTTGGAGAAGGTGGAGGTCAGCTCGGAGTCAGCAGTCGATCTGCACACAAAGACAGTTTACACAATGAGTCTTGATTAGAAAGAGTGGAGTTAGCAAGATAACAGTGATTATTTTAGCTTGAAAAACAGACGTTTAATTAATTACACAACGTGTCTGTTATATTTTGTTGAAATGGAAAGACGCCATTATCACTGTTATTACTTTTACACCTTTGAAAATGCAAAATGTCTGCTGTGAAACGTCCGTGGGAGGCTGTCAGATTCATGCTAATATCTCTGACACAAAGTCCAGACCATCTCCAGCTGTTCATGTTTCTGTAACGCCAGCACGTCTTTTAAGTCAGGAAAATGGGGCGGAAAGTTAAGACGGGGAATTCGGGGAATATTCCAAATCAGAAACTTCATGGGAATCATGTAACTGAGTGGTAATTAAGTGTAAATTGTGGATAATTTAAACTGTATCATACCCAAACATAAAACTAAACATGTTGTTTGATTTTATTAAACAATATTATGCAGTCCACGAGCTCGAATGTGTCTTCAACAGTCTGTGTGTGCTCTGGGCTCTAAAGTGTGGTCCAGGTACAGAAATCACCTGTGCAGGTAGGGGGCGTGGCCTCAACAGCCCTGCATGAAACCTGGTTGATTTAGTCAAGATGATGATAAAATATATTTAAGTTCCCTGTTAAAGGCTAAAAGACTTTTAATTCTGTCTCTGACGTATCGCTAATTTGTCGCATGATATCGGTTGTTAGCTGGCTGATAATGAGCGGCGGAGGTTAGGATGCTAATTAAAACGTTTCCATGACGATGACTTTGTAATCACACAGCTCTGTGTGTGTTTCAGCCACATGCCTCTGAGTCCGGCTGCTGACACCAAACATGATCGCCCGCGGCAACAGGCGGTTACTAACGGCAACCCGACAGGCTCTGCTGTTGCCAGGGACGACGACGCGGATGACACGCCCCCTGGAAACAGCATTGTCGTCCGCATTGGCATCCCGGACCTGCAGCAGACGGTAACACACACACACACACACACACACATATATGCAGTATGTATATAAATCTAGTTGTATACGTACTGCATATGAGTATATATGAAGAAACATGAATGAATCAGCAGGACAAACCTGTCTGTCTGTCTGTCTCCGTGTCTGTGTCTTTCTCTGTCTGTCTGTGTCTCTGTCTCTGGCTCTCTCAGAAGTGTTTGCGGTTGGACCCAGAGTTACCAGTTTGGACCAGTAAGCAGAGGGTTCTGGTGACGTTGACTCAGTCTCTGTCGGATGTTTTGAACTATGGTCTCTTCCAGCCGGCGTTCAACGGCCGAGCCGGAAAGTTTCTGGATGAGGAGCGGCTGCTGAAGGAGTATCCTCTCCCTCCCATCACGCCCATCCCGTACCTGGAGGTACATTGACACCTACAGAAACGTAGATCTGTCTGGGACTACCCTCTACTACTTCCATCAGTACACTTCTGTGTAGTACACTGTGTACTTCCTGTTGTAATGCCCTAATTTATTCTTTTTCTTCTTCTCCGAATTTTACTTGTGCGGAGCATTAGTGGCAAAATCTGACTGCCAGCATATAAATATCAAACAGATGTACAACTTAGATTTGTAAATTTGTATATGTATATATTACTCAAAATTTAGCAAAACATGGATGGAAACACTTCCTCTGTGTCCGTATGTTGCTCCACACTTTAGACAGAGTGAGCACTCCTATGAATGTAAGGCAGCGGTTCCCCACCTCGGGGTCCTGACCACCTCTAGGTGTCTCCAAAGCTTCACAGAGGTTGCGAGTTGTTGTTGATTTTCTCGCAGGAAATAGTCAAAGTTTCCCTCCAGTCATTGTTTCACTGTTCAGTGCTTAGTTCATCCATCTAAACGAGCTAAACTAAACTTTGATGTCTTCCCTTGCAGTTTCGTTACAAGAGGAGAATTTACACTCAGAGCTACGTGGACGATAAACAGCTAGCCAAGCTACACACCAAGGTACACACAGTCCTTTAAATATGATAATATGTATATTTACTTGTACTCTTAAACGCGCTGGGGTTTAAGAGTCAGACCCCCGAGGGTTAAACAATACTAACCATATCTACTGGTATATATCAAGAGATTATACTGAGACATGAATGCATCATTTTGGCGTTTTTCAGGCCAACCTGAAGCGCTTCATGGAACATGTTCATCAGAAGAATGTGGAGAAGGTTTCCAAATGGTTGGAAAAGGGCCTGGACCCCAACTTCCATGACTCTGACAGCGGGGGTGAGCGAACACACACCGTACAAACAAACATGTTTTTAGCTTAGCTTGGCACAAAGACTGGAAACATGTAGAAACTTCTAGCCTCATTTTTTCGGGTTTGAACACTGCTGGACACAAAAAGATACATAGGATATTCATATTTGTTTTTAGACATTTGAATGCAGACAATTAAACTTTTAAATATGTCATAAACAATCTGTATCACCTTAAAAATCCTCCACATTGGCAACAATAACACTGAGGACCTGACCTTCAGTCTGTTCATCGGACTGATTAATAACGTGTTGGGTTGTTTGTGTCTCAGAGTGTCCTCTGACTCTGGCCGTCCAGCTGGAGGAGAGCTGTGAGCTCATTAAAGTCCTTCGCAGTGGAGGAGCTCACCTGGACTTCAGGACCAGAGACGGTATCACCGCTCTGCACCGAGCCGTCCTCTGCAGGAACAGCGCGTCGCTCACGGTGAGAAAACAAAAGACGGTGGTGGAAGTACTGTACAAAGTACCTGTACTTCTTCTCCACTATATCTCAGATGGAAATATACTTTATACCATTATTTTATTATGTTTATTAGTTTATTTTAAAACTCTTTAACACACTGATGCATCGATAAACACTCACACTGTGGGATACAAGACTATCGCCGCCACTAGGGCGGTCGTTAAGGACACGTGGGTCGTTAAGGACACGTGGGTCGTTAAGGACACCTGTGGCTCGTTAAGGACACTGACTTTAGACAGAGCTGACAATGTGAGCACTCTTATGAACATAACGAATGAAAGTCCAAGTTTTAATGATTAATCATGTTTTGAAAAACAAAAAAAACATTGTGACGTAGCAAAGATTGAAGTCACATGACTGATGATCTGTTTCCTCATGGCTCCACACAGATCTGATGTAACCTTCCTCACTTTTACTTCCTGTTTCCTGTTTGTTTTTCACACGCCATCTCGTCTTCTTCTCTTCTGACTGGAGAATTGATGCCACCTTCTGCTTGCCTCGTGAAATGATTATATATTCACATAATAATATTCTCATCACATTTTCTTTTGTCGAATCAATTGAAATTCAGCTAAAATTTGCTGTCATCCGCCGCCGTGCTCAGGTGTGTGTTGGTGTGGATAATCTTCAAATTCAGGACACGACCACACCGACACTATAAATGACGCTTTAATCTGATTCATACCTTCGTCAACACGTTTGTATTTTACTGTTCCCGTCCTTAGACTCTGCTGGACCTCGGAGCGTCTCCGGACTACAAAGACAGCAGAGGTCTGACTCCTCTCTATCACTCTGCCATGGTGGGCGGCGCCCCCTACTGCTGTGAGCTGCTTCTGCAGGACCACGCCACCATCGGTACGCAGGCTCGCAGGGTCATCCAGATGTTGTTGTTACGATACTCTGTGTGTGTGTGTGTGTGTGTGTGTGTGATCACATCCCCGCTGCCCTTTAAACACCACTGTACAACTACTTTTATTATTTATTAAATTTGTTTGTGTCTTTTGTGAGAAAAACACTCTGATGCTGAAAGATCTCTTGTTGTCATGGTTGCAGGAATGACTGATGAGAACGGGTGGCAGGAAATCCACCAGGTGACACACACACACACACACACACACACACACACACCGATACAAACAGATAATCACTCACAATCAGTTAAATTATTTGCCCTATACAATTATGAGTTTTTGTGTGTGTGTGTGTGTGTGAGTTCAGGCATGTCGCTATGGTAACGTGCAGCACTTGGAGCACCTGCTGTTCTATGGTGCTGACATGAGTTCCCAGAATGCATCAGGAAACACCGCACTGCACCTCTGTGCTCTCTACAACCAGGTAACATAAAAACACTCAGAGCTGAACCGTTGCTGTTTATTTACAAGTTTGTTCTCAGGTTGATTCAAATAAATTCTCCTGGTTTTACAGGACAGCTGTGCCAGAGTGCTGCTGTTCAGAGGAGCAAATAAAGACATCAAAAACTACAACAACCAGACTGCCTTTCAGGTAAAATAACAAAAACTACAACAACCGTTTTTCCATGGAAAGATTCAGAGCGATGACTCTGAAGTTTATCAGATACTTTCTGTGTGAAATATTCTGGTCAGCTCTTGAGCAACCTTCCAGCTTCTCTCCGTCTGGAACATTTCTCACCTTTCACAACTCTTCACGTCTTGTTTAGAACATTACACATCTGTTGCACATTTAGTTATGAACCCAAAACTCAGGACTTCACTGTACTCGACCA
Organism: Nibea coibor; assembly: GCA_023373845.1. Taxonomy (NCBI): domain Eukaryota; kingdom Metazoa; phylum Chordata; class Actinopteri; family Sciaenidae; genus Nibea; species Nibea coibor. The sequence goes on along the minus strand of CM041731.1, from coordinate 18,078,721 downwards.
ATCTGTGAACCGGACTGTCAGCACAGCAGCAACATATCGGCCTCCGCTCCGGCTCCATGCTGACGTGCTGATGAAGTGTGACGGGACGAACGAGGACACTCGACACTGTTATGAAGTCTGCGGTGATTTAAAATTCCCAGAGCGAGACGGTTTTCACGTGTCATCATCCCGATGACAGAGCGCGTGCAGTCACACTGACAGACGCCATCTTGAATCAGCTCATAAGAACCAGAATGAACCAATCAGCTTGAAGCTGACCACAGACAGGAACTGAGATCAACACGTTGTTGTAATCGAGAATAAATCCAGCTGTTGTGATAATTCATGACCGCTCCTCGTGTGTGTGTGTGTGTGTGTGTGTGTGTAGGTGGCGATAATTGCTGGGAACTTTGATCTTGCCGAAATCATTAAGATCCACAAAACCTCTGACGTTGGTGAGTCGGCTGAGAGTGTAAACACACGGAAACAGTGTGTGTGTTTGTGTGTGAGCGCACAGGGTACAGTAGGTGGTGAAGTTAACTGTGTGTGTGTGTGTGTTTGTGTGTGTATATGTGCGTATATGTGCCCAAGTAGTTCCCTTCAGAGAAACTCCATCCTACACGAAGCGCCGCAGAGTCGGCCTGACCAGGACGCCGGCGGGAAACGGCCTGTCGTCACCGCGCTCTCTGATTCGCTCGGCTAGTGACAACGCTCTGGAAAGCCCCGCCTCCTCTCCTGGCCCCTCCCTCCAAAGCTTGGAAACGCATCACGACACGCACACACACTCGCTACGACGACACACACGCCGCCTCAGGTACACACACACACAGTAGTTAACATGACTGGTGTTGGCATGACGACAGCCTTGTAAGCTAAACCTGTCTCCCTCTCTAACCCGTCTATCTCTTACCTGCCTGTATCTGTATCAGTGATCTGGATCTGCCTGACCTGTCTGTCTGCAGCCCGAGCGGTGGAGGCCATGTGGAGAACAGCCCCCCGTCCTCACCTCCTCCAACCCCCCAGATGAGGAAGAGGAGGCTGTACAGCGCCGTGCCGGGGCGCACCTTCATCGCCACCCGGTCTCACGTCCCACAGGGGCCCGGAGAGATCCAGCTGCACCGAGGAGAGAGGGTCAAAGGTCAGACAGAGAAGAAGCCACCGCGTCATGTGTGTACAGTGAGGACGGCGGCGTCTCTGGAGGTCGTACTGACTGCGTGTGTGTTGTGGATCTACAGTTCTGTCTATAGGTGAAGGAGGATTCTGGGAAGGAAGTGTCAAAGGAAGGACTGGCTGGTTTCCTGCTGACTGTGTCGAAGAGGTCCAGATGAGACAGTACGACCCACGGCTGGGTAAATATTACCTGTAAACACACAGTGGATGTAACATCACACCGTGTGCTTATACTACATTTATGTTCTGTGTGTTTCAGAGACGAGGGAGGACCGCACCAAGAGACTGTTCAGACATTACACTGTAGGATCCTATGACAACTACACCTCCTACAGGTAACGCACTGTCATTACACCTGCTGCAGGTACACACTCAGCACAGACTTCTAATAACGAACCTCGTCTGTACTGAACAACACAATAAAAACAAGTCAGCTTAATTTCTGCAGTCCAGAGTCACAAATCACAGATCTGCCTCGAGGGTTTGCCGTCCGTGCAGCACTCGACGTCTTCAGTCCTCAGACTGTTCGAACAGAGAAAAACATCTTTTAATGATGTTAAAAAAAAGAAAAGAAATGCAGCAGGCCTCGGTCTCTGTCTTCCAGGAATAGATGTACGTACAGAGAGGACAGAAATAACAGCAGTGCAGAAACACAATAAAAATGTAGGCAGAAGACTGAGTGCAAACATCTCTGAAGAAAACAGACACATGGAGATAAATGAAAGATGAACACATGAAAACAACAGCATCAAACCTGTCCTCTGATCTGTCCTCTGTCCTGTCCTCTGATCTGTCCTCTGTCCTGTCCTCTGATCTGTCCTCTGTCCTGTCCTCTGTCCTCAGTGTATTTTAGAGAAATGTTCTGATGTAAAGACAAAATAATCTCCATCTACAGCACGAACACGTGAACATCAGACCATAAAAGCACGGTGCTGTCAGTACCTTCACTGAAGGTGCTTCTTTGTGTTCACAGTTCTTCTTCACTCTTTAAATGTCTGTTTGTGTTTTTCTGTTAGCGACTACGTGATCGAGGAGAAGACGGCCGTCCTGCAGAAGAGAGAGAGCGAGGGATTCGGCTTCGTCCTCAGAGGAGCTAAAGGTAGCAAGGATGGATGGATGGATGGATGGAGGAGTGGTGGGTGTTTAGAGCTGTTGGGAAAGTAAAAAGAAAGAAAGAAGTCTTCAGAGGAGAAGCAGCGAGTTTTAAAACTCCTCGCTGGGTTGTTTCGTAATAACGACAGGATCCACAGAGTCCCATCTTTTCCCTGAAAGAAACAAAACGGGACGCCCCCCGTCCTGACAGCTTCATTACTGTTTGAAAGACTAGCACACACTCTCTTAAAGTGAGAGTCAGGAGAGTTTTGAGGTGGGAGAGTCCACTCTGAATCTCTGTGATGAACTCCACAGAGATGATCTAACAATCCTGTGGCTTCAATAGAAACTTTATTTTTCACATCACAGCAGCAGAACATGAACAAAGAACATGAACAGAAAATGTCCAACCAGTGAGTCCAGTCAGACCTCAGAAGCCTCCCAGTCCACTGAAACTGACAGTTTGAGATGGTAGGTGGCGCTAAGTACTACAATTCCATCAGCCTCAGCAGAATGGCAGGAGCAACAGTGATCATAAATGTGAGTCGGGTTATAAAATAATAAAATGTTGATGAAGGTGCGTTTGCGTGACATCTGAGCTGTGTGGTGGATCTTAATCCGTTAATGTTCTATAAACATGTTTCTGACCTTTTTCAAGCTGAGACTCCCATCGAAGAGTTCGCTCCGACGCCAGCGTTCCCCGCCCTGCAGTACCTGGAGTCTGTCGACCAGGGGGGCGTGGCCTGGAGGGCGGGGCTACGGACCGGAGACTTCCTCATAGAGGTAACAGCTGTAACCTCTGATGTGTGACATCATCAGATCTACTACCGATCGCTCACCTGTCCGTCTGTCTGTCGTCCAGGTGAACGGCGCTGACGTGGTGAAGGTGGGTCACCGGCAGGTCGTCTCTCTGATCCGTCAGGGCGGAAGTCGACTGCTCATGAAGGTCGTGTCTGTTTCCAGGAAATCAGAGTCCAACCTGGTCAGGAAGAAAGGTGTCTTTACTTTCATCCAACCCAGATAACGACAATATACGAGGATGTAATGACACCGAGATAAAAGTCACATGTTTAGTCACATCTTACATTTGCTCATTAATCTTTAATCTTATTTTCTGTGGTTTAACTTCAGTGTTTGTTTGTTTATCGGCTTGTAGCTCCGCCCCCTCCAAAACGAGCCCCCAGCACCTCGTTGACTCTCCGATCCAAGTCCATGACCGCTGACCTGGAAGAGATAGGTAAAACAAACACACACACACACACACACACACACACACACACAGTGGAACTGTAGGAGTGTGTGTTGTTGACCTTTGCTCTGTCTGCAGCCAGGAGGAGACGCATCGGTGAGTCACATGATCTGATGGTCGCTGTTGTTTGTGTGTTTTATGTGTTGTGATGTCACTGCGGCGGTGGTGTCGTCTCGTGGCATGATGTCTGTACGTTATGATGTCACGCTGTTTTAGTGATGTCATGTGGCAGTGATGTAACAGACGGGCCGTAGCTGAGGATATTCAGACCATCGACTGAAGTAAAAGTACAAAAGCTACACTGTACAAATACATGTTCATGTATTCAATTCATGTATACACCTGTGCTCCAATTGAGAAAGCCTCGTTACCTGGGGGGGGCGGAGTTAAAACACACCTCAGTGTTTCTAAAATCCTGCCTGCGGCCCTGCTGACAGACATCGTGACCTGTTGTCGTGGCTTTATTTAATTACATTGGTGTGTTCATCTTGTTTTGTTGCGTCTCCTCCCTCCAGAGAAACTGGACGAGATGTTGGCCGGGGGTCAACAGGAAGTTGTTCTAAGGGCCCGCCCATCGGATGACTTCAGAGCAGCGACAGTGAAACAGAGGCCGACCAGCCGACGCATCACGCAGGCCGAGATCAACGTGAGTTGACCGTTAAGCGGCTCGTTCAGACGGACGGGGACGTCATCGTTTATCTTGTGTTTCTTCTGTGTTCAGTCTTTGTTTGAGCGTCAGGGCCTGGTGCCGCCCACGGCGCCGGAGAAGAGCACCATGGCTTTACCCCGAGGAATGTCCAGAACCAAGAGCTTCGGTGAGACACACACACGAATGATTACAGATATTGATTAGTGACTGTGTGTTACAGAGTTTGTTGCATCTGTTACTTTCGCGTCTCCATGGTTACCACTGCAGGCACACCTGAGGACGACAGGATCACGGCTCTGATTAACGAAAGCCGGTTTCCGCGGAGCTCCTCGCTGACAGACAGCTTCATCCCTCCTCCTCCTCAAACAGCCCCGCCCCCTCCTCCCTCCGCTTCCTCCACCTCCTCTTCGCTCTTCCTCCTCGACTCCGGCCCTCCCCCCTCCTTCCTTCCTCCTCCTCCCCCGGCCAGAGGGGAGGGGCTAACCCGGTCCAGCTTCAAGCCAGGGGCAGAGCCGCGGCTCCAGGAGCTCTCGGATTCGCCGACGAGGAGCCACGCCCACGCCGAGCGGCAGAGGAAAGCGAGGTCGATGATCATCCTGCAGGATACGCCACCCCCGCTGCAGCCTGACGCACACGCTGCCGCCACGCACGCGCTGCACACTGCCACGCACACCGCCACACACACGCTTCACACCGCCACACACACCTCCACGCTGTCTCTCCACAGCACCAGCCCCGCCCTCGGCCACTCACCGCTGTCACGCCGCCGGGGACGACCAATAGAAAACCCTTATGCTAATGTGGGACAACAGGCTCCGCCCTCGAAGCCACAGAGAAGGAAGTCACCTTTGTTGAAACAACTTCCTGTAGAGGAGCAGGGTTTGTTCACACCTGTTTTCTGTTATATTTGTGCATCATGGGAGTTTTACACGGTGAATTCACCTGTATTGGCTGTTAGCTAGCTAATCTATCTGCCAACCAAGACACACAGATTACGAATGGATTAACCAGAACTGTTGATTGAGGCACAAATAAAACAACGCCGTGGACTCCTGACCTTCACTCCTATCAGTCTGACTCCTTGTTGTCTTCTTTTCTTCCAGGACTTGGAATGAAAGATCACGATCCGTCCAAATTAGAGCCGCCCAGCAGCCCCAGCAGGGCGGAGCTGTACCAGCAGCAGGTTCTTTCAGAACGTGCTCGGGTTCAGGGCCGCAGGTCATCTCTCTTCCTGTCTGTGGAGGGAGCCGGGTCAGAAAACCAGGTGCCTCCCCTCCTGACTCAGAGCCATTCAATGGATGACCTCGGCGAGCTTCCTCCTCCAGCCCCAGTCCTGTCGCCCTCACCAACGCCTCACACCTTCCTCCACCCACTGACGGGGAAACCTCTAGGTCAGTCTGAGAGTGTAATCTGTGTGATCTCTCTTGTTCTTGAATCTAGCTGCAGAGAGTCTTTAAGTACTCCTCCACACATAAGGGGATCCAGGACAGAGCCTTGAGGTACACCACAAAAAAGACAAGGACAGATACTCCACAAAATAGGAAGGGACCTGGGACAGAGTGCTGAGGGGCAGTAAATGTGAAACTGTTTGTTAGGGCGGTAACAGAGAGCACCATGAAAATCCATCTGTAATGTTCTCTTCTGTCCTCAGACCCCTCGTCTCCACTCGCCCTGGCTCTTGCTGCACGAGAACGAGCGCTCACTGCTCGCACGCCGAGTCCAGAGCCTCGACTGAAACACGCATCTGCCTCTACCACGCCCATCCCCACCCCAGCTGCCAGCCCAGAGGGGAGACACAAGCGCACCCCTATCACCACCCCGCATAGCAGCCCCGAACCCCGATCCAAACGCACCACTCCTCAGACGAGCCCCGAGCAGCGAACCAAGCGCCCCACTCCCCAGACCAGTCCTGAGCTGAGGCATAAACGCATAACCCCACCCTTGTTCCCTGACGGACAGGTGGAGCGTCCGGAAACGGAGGGAGGAGTGACATCCCCTGCAGGCCCCTCCCCCGAGCGCTGGAGACCCACCCCTTTGCCATCGCTGGCCAATGAGAGTCACTCAGCTCTGATTGACAGGCGCAGGAGCCTCACAGTGGGCAGCTCAGAGGAAGAGGGTGGGGCTTACACAGTTACACTCCCACCAGCATTGTTGTCATCCAGTGATGAGGAGACAAGGGAGGAGCTCCGCAGAATTGGTCTGGTAGCACCACCCCCTGCCTTTGCCAGTACTCCCGCCCCTCCTCCCCCGTCCTCCCTCACCTTGTTGCCACGGCGAGGTGGGGAAGGAGGGGGAGGAGAAAGTGGTCCTGACTCCCTGGGTAGACGAGGAGATGAAGAGGAGGGAGGTGACGAACGGCTCCACGACAGCTCCTCCTCCCCGAGCTCACTCCCTCCTTCCATCACCTTGGCTTCCCCTCCTGCTCCGTCTTCCCCTTCCTCCCCTCCTGCTACTCACCCATCCCCATCCTCCCCCTCCACCTCCCCAATTGCTCTCAAGCCACGCCTTCGTTCACCTATCGGTCGGGGCCGCTCTGCGCTCCGGGACCCGCTGCTGAAGCAATCATCAGACAGTGAGCTCCTCCCATCTGCTGCATCCTCTTCCTCCCCCTCTTCCCCACTCTGTTCCTCCCCCACCAGTGGCGGCGGCCGACAGCCACGCTATCTGTTCCAGAGGAGATCCAAGCTGTGGGGGGGCGGGGACGACCGCGGGGATGAGCGGCGGGGCCTCAGCCCGGAGGAAGGAGGAGGCCGTCCAGCAGCACTGGGAGGTCAGGGTTCAGGGTCAGCCGTGGATCTGACCAGTCGGTCAGCATCAGCGCTGGAGCTGAGCGGTAGGACAGGGTCTGGACTGGATCTCGCTAATCGGCTACAGCTGCTCAACAAAGACAGTCACTCCCTCGGGGAGGAGCCGAGTCCCCTTGATCCAGGCCGGCGATCACCAGTAGGAGGTGCCAGGTACATCAAACTACCTCATATACTCAAATACTGCTGACGTGATAGTACTGTGAGTATGTGTGTGCGCACACGTATCATAACCAAATGTGTTGTTTGTGTTGTTCCAGATGTTTGGACAGTGGAGAGAGTAAATCGTAGGTTTTTATCTCTGGTAAACATTTCTCGTTATCGCTAAGAGATACTTCCATTGGCTAACAGCGAACTAACAAGCAGCTTCTTCGCAGACGACTAACTACTAAATATCTGAAATTACTACCTCATCCGTCTCCTGAATAAAACCTTAGAATGGACCATTCGCTAAACGCCTCACCTGAAAAGTGTCCAGTCATACCTTGGCGACCATAATGAGGCCTGTCAAGCTTTGTATTCCTCAACATGTGGTTTGCATGGCGCCATCGTTACGAGCGATACTTACACATCGGAAAGAGTTTAGGAGTGTTCCTTCAAGTCATTCAGGTCACCTGGGAATGGATGACCAATGACCATCGTCAGCACCGGTACTCAGGTGACCTGAACAACTCTGACAACAACGACGAGTCTTTACGTCCAGCTGCCGCAGATTTAACCTTGTGGTCAAGAAATTCTTATTTCAGTTATGAGTTATGTGTCTTGCCTAAACAGACGTAGCAACAGTAACTAAGGGGAGCGGGGCTTAATGAACAGTCAATTATTAACTCCATGTGGATGCATCAACTGATACCTCTTGTAAGCGTCTTGTTTAATGTGTTGCAGGTTGTTCTCTAGTCTTGGTGAACTTCACACAATCTCCCAGCGAGGATATGGCGCCAGCTACACCGTCCGACCAGGAAGTCGCTACCCCGTCACCCGCCGGAGCCCCTCCCCCTCTCCCTCCCCATCTGATAGGTCAATAGGGCTCGCCTCCTCCTGCTCCGAAAGGCCAGATCTGAGCTCAGGTCGCGGTCTAACCATCCTGAAGTCGTCCAGTCTCAGTCTACCATCAGAACCAAAGGAGGTTCGGTTTGTGATGCGAAGTGCCAGCGCACGAACCAGGTCTCGTTCACCCTCACCTTCACCCCACGCCTCTCCTTGCCCCTCCCCGGTCCTCAGCGGGCCCCTGTTGGCCCTTCGGCCATGGAGGCAGCGGCCCCTCAACCTGTGGAATAAATATGACGTGGGTGACTGGCTGGAGAGCGTGGGCCTGGCCGAACACCGCCAGCGCTTCCAGGACCACGAGATCGAAGGCTCCCATCTCCCCGCACTCACCAAAGACGACTACGTGGAGCTGGGCGTCACCAGACTGGGACACCGAATCAACATCGAGAGGGCACTCAGACAGCTAATGGATGGTTCCACTTGACCCCTCACCTCCGACCAATAACCTCTAGGCATCCTGAACTGTGACCTCATAACCCTGACCTCTGGTCAGACACTAGGCCATCTCTTAGACTAGGATATCTTAGCAGTGACTGAATCTTTAGACCTTTTTACCAACGTGGAGCCCAGTTCTCTGAGTGATCTCTGTGACATTTTGGCTTTCCAGCTCTTTGATCGACCCAGAAGAACTGTTAGCGCCAAGATCTGTGTCCAGTGTCATTTTAGATCACCAACATTTGGTTTGACCCGTTGTCTAGTGCCTAGTGTTCACGCCAACGTCAGCCCAACCTGTGACATCGATTTTTTTTTAGGTTTCTGGGAAGAATGGGTGGGTGATGACTGCCAATTTACAGAGACGTTCAGCGAGGCGGCACTTTTGACACCTGGAATGAAAAGCCTGATCAAATGTTGTGCTGGAGTTGGAGACCTAACCTGTAAAGCCCAGCAGGCACGGCGCTCTTTTGGTTTCAGCCCGCCAGACTTTAACCTGCCGAGATTTAGACATCGTTCCTTGGGTTTGTGTGCCTCTGCCACAAGTAAGTAGGCGACGTAGTTAAACATCGCAGCCGTGCATGGTGGAATTTAGGTGCAACTGCTCCGATACCTCAGTCCCTCAAATTTGTGGCAAAATGGCTGCAAGTAACATCCATTGTTAACTCTAGTGCTCCAATTCTTGACCTCTGAATTAAGTCTAAGTAAAAGAATTTAATCAAAGATGACAAAGAAACGATAATTTTCATACTTTTGAAGCTGCGCGCATTGGACTGATCTGATAGCTGCGTCATTAGATGGTAACATAGCTGTTAAATAAATTTGTTTTCTGCACATTCTGATCAAACCGCCTGAAAATATCATATAAATGAATCTAATACAAGCTAACTACACCCGGACACAGCGCTGTACTGCTGTTAGTGGGTATCGATCAAAGAGCCGATCAGCCAAAGTGATTACAAATATAACGAGACGGGTCGTTTTCCTCGTGCCATTCTGCTTCCCCAGACGAGTTTAGCTGGACGTTTGCTGGCATAGCTGGACGATTTAGCGAGCTGCTGGGAGTCTCCACCTTAACAACGGGAGATCAGCTGAGGAGTTTTTTTTCTGTCCTTTCTCAGAAAAGTTCTTTTTAAATATCACTCATGAAGAATTTGTGTTTATTTTGAGTTCATATCTTACCGATCATTTAGAGTTTATGAATAACAAGTAATAATAATGTGGTGGTGATGACTTACAGAGTTTATAATAGTTTGGAAAATGATTTTGAATTCCTTATGATTTGACAATGAGTTGAATTTCAAGGTCGTTTCGGTGATGTGTTGAAATTCATAATGATTTGTCAATGAGTGACTTTGTGCTGATGTGCTGTGTGTTTCAGGGAGAGCTGCAGCAGAGCTCCAACTGTAAACCTCTCTGGTTTCTAACCTGCTTATCGAGGGCTTACTGTACATGGTGCTATCTGTTTAAAGCCATCTGTACAGAAAATAACCTTCCTCCTTCCCCCTCTTACACCTTCCTTACACTGACACCTGAATCTCTTAACCCAATTAAAATCAATCAAAGTCAAACCATGGTAACTCGCAAAGGAACAGGCCATATATGGAGTTTCCTCCCTGCCATATTGGGGATTTCTTTCCCTGCCATATGTGGAGTTTCCTCCCTGCCATAAAGAGTTAAATTTGAGTGTACGGTGCACTCGAAGTCTCAAAGAGTTTTTGAGTTGAGATGCGGTCACACCGAAATCCATTCCCCGTTCATTTCAATGGCAAAGGGTGTTAGCTAACACTTAATTTAGGAAGTATAATCCATGACGTTTTACATCACTACACGGTGAAATACAAGTATCAGAAGAAGGGGAGCTGCTTTCAGGAAGTCCAAGAACAATTTGTGAACAAATGCTAGCATAGCTTCATTCTTTTTCAAGTCGTCTACGAAAACCTTCAACGGAGACCATGACCTGGACGACTGATGAGTCAGTAAATAAGTTAATGACAAAGTGTGGTGGACGATTCAGCAACGATTGAAACATTTCATTCCTCACGTCTTCATGTGCAACACAAACCAACCAACGAAACCAAGACCAATTCACGACCAAGACCGGAGTGCATCGAGACAGAGACCAGGCCGAGACTTTGAAGGGTTGAGACCAAGTCAAGACCAGACAGTATTTAACATACTTAGGTAGCTAATATTCTCAAAAACTAAGTTAGTTGATAGTTGAGTCTCAGGTTGTTAAATACTGAGTTACAGCTACTGCCAGCCATGCTACCTGACGCACTTTATGCCCACGCGATCCTTCTGTTTTCGCCACATTATGGAAGTCCGGTCTGACCGCATCATTAACACCGTTAAAAACTCTTAAACCTGTCCCTCCAGTAGTTCAGGGTGTGTTTAGCCTAGCTTAGCACAAAGACTGAAAGCAGGGGGAAACTGCTAGCCTAGCTTTATAAAAAGTGTAACATCTGTCTGATTTTTACATGTTGTGTCTTGTTTGCTAGCAAGCTTCAGTAGATTAACCACGAGGACAACTGCTGCTAAAACTACCACATCTCATTTTACTACACCGCCTTTCTACATCTGCACAATAAACAAGATACAACATGTAAACGAGACGTCTCTGGAGTCAATCACAGCTGGATTTTCTAGTTACTTTACTTTTAATTTGGAGGTGAGGCTAAGGTCATGCTTCCTCTTTTCTTGACGATTTCACTCAGTAAATTTAAACCGATCTACCCGACACGTTACGATCTCTTCCCTCTGAAGCACAATCATGTTCCAGTGCCTGTTTCCACAACAACAAATCTCCCAACGTCTGTACCTGAACACGAGCCGGGCCACAATCACGAGTCCTGAAGTTTGTACAAGAAAAAGTACGGAGAGGTGTAGAGTGTATAGTCTATGTACAGCACATTACAGTAGACTATATGGTCTGTATAATATATATTATTTTAGAATAATGTAGCTATAGTGTAATATATAAAGTATAGTAGACAATAAAATTTATACAGTAATATTTTAGTAGACTACACTCTATAAAGTTTTTATCCATGTGTGACGTTCAGTCTCTGTAAACAGCTTCAAGCATCACCAACAGCAGCAGCTAATATCACTGACTAGTCCAGCAGCAGTCAGCCCAGCTCGGCGTCTGTCTTTCAGCCTTTTATTTCACCAAGCTCTCACCAACCACTAAAAGTCAGTCCCAGATTTACTCTTGTCCGGCGGCTTCTTGCTCGCTCACTCTCTCCTTTTCTCTTCTTAGCTTCCTCCGTCAGCGTCCTCTTCACTCTCTGCTCCTCTGCCATCATGCCCATAGAAGCTGCTGAGGCTTTGCTAACGGACAGCGAGCAACAGGAGCTAACTTAGCTTTTAAATAGAGTCTGTTAACGTGAACACAGCCCACAAAGCTAACATTACCACAGAGCACATCAGATATATTCATATTCTGGGTTTAGCTGGCTAACGTTAACTTGGTTGCTAACACAGACAAACTGCTAGCGAGCTAACGTGAGAGGGAAAAATCAGTGAGAGAGTTGGTGGTGTGAGAACAGACGCAGTCTGTGGCTGTTTGCACTGAGTGAAGATCACATGTATGACACATATATATATATATACACTGTATGTGTAGTATATATTATAATGGACTATAGTCTACTGTACAGAGTCATCCACAGAACGACACGTAGGCCGTCGCTTTCTCTGCAGCGTAACGACAGAAGAAGAAATCAGTGATGGGGAGGTCATTCGACCTCTTAACCTCTGACCTCAGGTCCCCACCGGGAATCCCTCTGTACACTAACATAGACGTGAGGTCATTCACTTGTTGTAGGATTTCTCAGCCAATCAGAAACCAGCAAATCTGCTGCTAAAGATCTGTGACACGAAGTGAGGCCAGCGTTCCTAAACTGTTTTTGACTGATCGCTGATGCTAACCACGCTAATGTTTTGTCAGCATTTGGGTTTTTAACCAACAAATCACTTTTATGTCTCGACTTGGTTTTTCATGGAAATTCTCCCCCAAGAAAAGAAATGTGACTAATTAGCAGTGGTTGAAAGTAACTGAGTATATTTACTCAAGTACAGTACTTTAACACAGTTTTAATGTACTTAACACAAAGTACACTAACTTTAGATATATTCCAAAAACACGTGAAGTTCAAACTGGCTCAACTCGTTTGTTTGTTTCTTCCACCGCTGCTCATTAAACAGACTGAAACAAAATGGCGTCCAGTTTGAGGATAATCGAGGGCCAACATGGCGACAGGAGAGAACCAGAACGAGCCAAAATGGCTGCCTCTGCATCTCTGGCTGACATCACTATGGTAACGCCTCAGCTTCCTGCTGATTGGCTGAGAATCCTGGCTTTCTAACCTGCGTGTGAAACCCTCCTGATATTCACTGGTTCTGGTTTTATGGTGACCCTCCTCCTCCTTTCTAGCTTCCTCTTTTTACAGTATGTTTGTAGTTTCTGGAGTGAGTGGCGTGTGTGTACTTGTAGTTTTTTTCTTCCCTTTTCTAAAAACTAAAGAGCACACAATGACAACCGATGAGCTCTGCAACGCAACAGATTGTAATCTTTATAATAAACTGTCATTTATTACAAAGTTAACGCTCGGCCTTCCTGTGTGGTTCTTTCACAGTAAGAGTCTGCAGATTTGTCACCTCTCACCTTGTTTGGACGCTGAATCTTAACGTCGAGTTAATGAGTGACGAGTTTCACCTCAGCTGAGCAGATAACCTTCAGAGGAAATGACCAGGTCGACAACCAGCCTCACGTTTAACGAGGTTTGAAACAATTAAGTCAAGATCAGGGTGACATGAAGCGACAGCCTCTTAGCTTAGCATAAAGACTGGAAACAACACCAAACAACACTACGTCCAGGTTTTAGACAGTCTGTGACAGTCACAGAGACTACGTCCAGGTTTTAGACAGTCTGTGGGACGTCACAGAGACTACGTCCAGGTTTTAGACAGTCTGCGGGGACGTCACAGAGACTACGTCCAGGTTTTAGACAGTCTGTGGGACGTCACAGAGACTACGTCCAGGTTTTAGACAGTCTGCGAGGACGTCTCAGAGACTACGTCCAGGTTTTAGACAGTCTGCGAGGACGTCTAAAGACTAACCAAAGACGTAGTCACTCCTTGACTCAGAACTCGTCTTTCCAGTTTGACTTAATGACATGACATCTCACCTCATCAGTCCACCTGTGATGACACCCACCTGTCAATCAAAGCGCCCACACTCTTGCAGAACTTTAATGTTAATATAACGTGAACAGGTGAGTTGTATGAGTTGATAGAAAACTCTGAGAGGTTTAATGTTAACAAAGGCTGACATCACTGTGTGTGTGTGTGTGTGTCTGCAGGACCACGTGAACCTGACTGTGGGCTCTGCACACACACTGAAGAACTGAAAGAGCTGAAAGCTCATTGGCTGTTAGCACCTCCTCCTTGCTTCCTGTTCTCTCATTGGCTGACAGACTGTTGACTGTTGCTTTATGTAGAGCTGCAGGGTCGATACAACTTCACAGACGAGAACGCCAGACCAGGTACGCTGTGTGTGTGTGTGTGTGTGTGTGTGTGTGTTCAAGAGTAACTGAGTACATTTACTCAGTTACTACTATTACTGAATTCAAGATACTTTTACTTTAGTATTTCTGTTTTATTCTTCAAACTGCTCCATCTCAGAGGAGGTTTACAGTTTATCTTCATGTTCCAATCTGAGCCTCATACTGCAGTACTGCACAGACAGACAGACAGGCAGACAGACAGGCAGACAGACAGACAGACAGACAGGCAGACAGACAGACAGACAGACAGACGGTGTGTTTGAGGCGTCATTCATCTCCACTGAAGATCCACGTCTTTTTCTTTATTCAGTCGGTGACAGTTTTAGTTTTAAGATTTAAGTTAAAAAAAAGAAGTTGGGCGATGTGACTGTCACAGACTGTCTAAAACCTGGACGTAGTCTCTGAGACGTCCCCGCAGACTGTCTAAAACCTGGACGTAGTCTCTGAGACTTCCCCGCAGACTGTCTAAAACCTGGACGTAGTCTCTGAGCCGTCCCCACAGACTGCCTAAAAGTTGCCTCTGGAGTAGAAAGTTGCTTGTGTAGAGCAACGTCTCCTTTCATAGAATGATGTGTCCATACTGACGCAGCAGGGACAGGCTGGACATGGACAGACAAATATCAGCAGATGACTTTGAGACTGAAAACACAAAGACGAAGATCAGACTGATGAATGTTTCAAACAGAGGAAACACTTCAGATGTCGGGATCAGAACAAACACACTCAACTTCCTGTGAACAAAGAAAAGAAAATCCTTAATGAAGCAACGCTCACTTCCTCCTCGACTCAGAACTCCGGTCTTTCCAGTTTGACTTAATGACCCTCAAATATTGAAGGTTCATCTCAGACTGACTTCATTTGAATCAGTAGAAGAACATCGTCAAAGAACTGAGGGACAGAATGAAGGTCAGAATTCGTACTAGTCACGTTATTTTACATGTTTAGTTGTTGTTCACATTTGACCTGTCACAGTTTTCATGAATCCACCAAGCAGCTCTTCTAACAGTAAAATAATGTTGGTCTTTGTTCAGGTTATTTCGTTTTACCTGAACGTGTTCAAATATTTGCAGAATGTTGAGCTCGATGTCTCGTGATTTTCTGAAGTCAAATAAATGAGATGAACTCACGACACGTCGCAAAAAGAAAAAGTCCTTCATGCTACAGGACGACACACCTGGTGACTGAAAGCAGACACCTGTATGCTGAGTTGTATATAAATTCACCCTCAGTACAGTTGTCATGAACGGGGAAATTAGCTACAGAGACCAAAACTGTTTTTGTACCAGGCTGTAAACATGTTTATTTCTGCTGTCTAACATGGGGACTTATGGAGACTGACTCACTTCTGCAGCCAGCCTCAGGTGGACGTTAGAGGAACTGCAGCTTGTGTCTCGTGTGCAGAAACGCTTGTGATTTGAGGTTTGTTTTCCAGACATGTCGATCCCTGATCTGATCAAGAAGAAGAGGGACGGAGGAACGCTGACGGACGACGAGATCAGAACTTTCATCCAGAGCGTGACAAATGAAACCATCCAGGGATGTCAGACAGGTACGAACAGCTCAGACAGACAGGCAGGCAGACAGACAGACAGACAGGCAGACAGACAGACAGGCAGACAGGCAGACAGACAGGCAGACAGACAGACAGACAGACAGACAGGCAGATGATGTGTTGTCCCCTCTCTTTGTGTCCAGGCGCCATGCTGATGGCAATCTGGCAGAAGGGAATGACCAACACAGAGATCGAGACCCTGACCAGAGAAATGATGTCATCAGGGGAAGTGATGTCATGGCCTAACGAGTGGGCGGGGTCTGTGGTTGACAAACACTCAACGGGAGGCGTGGGAGACAAAGTCAGTCTGGTGTTGGCGCCTGCACTCGCCGCCTGCGGCTGCAAGGTGAGCACAGGACGCTGACGCCAAAACCTGCTGAGTCATTCCCTCCATGATGATGTCATAACCTCAGGTGTGTTTGTTTGTCAGGTGCCTATGATCAGTGGGCGGGGCTTGGCTCATACAGGAGGAACTCTGGACAAGCTGGAATCAATCCCAGGATTCAACATCCACCAATCAACAGAGCAGGTGCAGCAAAGTGTCATTCCGTAAGCGTCACGCTACAGCACATCTCAAATGTGATACTGAACGTTTGTGGAGTGTCGTGCTGATTTGATCTCGTTCTAAACGTCCAGTGGACCAATCAGATCGCTTAGTCTGCTTGTTGCTGCTTGTCGTTGTCCGAGGCGGAGAAATAAAACTCAACAAAACAAAACAACTCTGTACTAAATGAACTAATGTGTCGACTGTGCAGATTCTGGAGATCCTGGACTCGGTGGGCTGTTGCATTGTGGGTCAGACGGAGATGCTGGTTCCTGCCGATCGAGTCCTGTACGCTCTGCGGGACGCCACCAGCACCGTGGACAGTTTACCGCTGATTACAGGTGCTGAAGCGAACAGAGCAGCTGCAGCTCTCACAGATTAAACTTTAATTTCTGAGGTTAAATTTTAATGACAGATTAAAATGAAACGTTTCAGGTTCCATAATCTCAAAGAAAGGCGCTGAGTCACTGTCTGCTCTGGTTCTGGATGTGAAGTTTGGACGGGCTGCTCTGTATAAAGACCTGCAGAGCGCCAAAGAACTGGCACAGTCATTAGTAAGTATATTTAAATATGAAGTTATTATAAGGCAGTTTGACCTACTGCAGATCACTCAGTACCTGAACAGGTGTGTTAAATATAATGAAGTCACGTTATTGTCATAACAAATGACACAGACTGATTATTATCACCTCAGCTGATGACGTTACAGATCAAAAATATTCTTTAAATCAAACTGAACTGATTCGGCTCTTTGAGTTATTTCACTTCAACGTTTCAATAATTCATCAACCTGTTTCTATGACGATGACGGTGTTCTTTCAGGTGAACGTAGGGAACGCTCTGGGCATGCGCACGGGGGCGGTGCTTAGCCGTATGGACGCTACGATTGGTCGATATGTGGGAAACAGTCTGGAGGTGATCGAATCTCTGGAGACGCTGAAGGGGAACGGACCCGCCGACCTGATGGAGCTGGTCACAACTCTGGGTAACTGGGTGACGTCACACAGTTTATGATCACATGAAAAAAGAAAAGCATCAAACTGTCACAAGTTAAAAATAGTTTTAATTACCAATTTAAAACTTTTATCCAAGTTGCAGCTTCAGCACTGAGAGGATTTGATGTTTTACTCGGTCACACACACCTGTGTGTTTCCTGTTTGAGTCTCTGCATCAAAACTTCAAATTTAAATCAGGCGGTCAGAGCACGCAGTGAGTACTTCAGGAAACCTGGGAAAATGGATAAACGCAGAGTCTGTGGTTAGTTCAAAGAACCTGGGAGAGATGAAACGTCACCAGTTGACCGCTCACATTAAGACAATTACAAGAAAAATAAAAAATAAAATAAATAATAAAAGTATAATAAAATTTGAATAAAATGATATCCTAAAAATAAAATTAATAAAATAAATAAGTACAGTAATATGTTTGGTTGTATTGTCGTTTCTGTAGGTGGTGTGTTGCTGTTGATGACTGGCTTGGTGTCTGACCAATCAGAGGGCAGAAAAAAGATTTCTGATGCTGTGATTGGTGGAGCTGCTTTGTCCAAATTCCAGAGCATGATGGAGGCTCAGGGCGTGGCCAATGAGACAGCTCAGTCGCTTTGCTCCGCCCACACAGATTACTTCAACATCCTGAGGCCGGCCGAGCGCCGCATGGAGCTGAAGACAGCTGCAGGCGGTAAATCAATCAATCAATCAATCAATAAAATAACTAGTTTTATATACAAAATAAAATAATAACAATGATTCATATAAAAATGTGACATTAAGGAGAGAACAGACCTGAACGTTCACCATCATTTGATCAATATTAAATAAGCGCTCAGTGATTAGCTGTGATTCAGACTCTGTGTCTCTGTAGGTTCAGTCCTGGACTTCGACGGCTTGGTTCTAGCTGAAGTTCTTCATAAACTGGGGGCGGGTCGATCGAGGGCCGGAGAACCTGTCAATCATAGTGTAGGGGCGGAGCTTCTGGTGTGGCCGGGTCAGGAGGTCGAATTAGGTGAGAGGTCAATGATGATGGTGATGACGATGATGACACCAATGGTGATGGTGATGGTGAGTTCAGGGACAGTTTCCTGTTAAACTCTTTGTATTTCCAGGTACTTCCTGGTTGCGGCTCCACTTCGAGGATCCGGCTCCGACTGCAGACCAGATCAGTCGTCTACAGAACGCTCTGACGCTGGGAAGTCCCGACGACACACAAACACACACTCTGGTGCAAGAACTACTGCTGCCTCATTAACACACATGTGCTTTGTTTTATTTATTAACTCATCAGGACAAACTATAACAAACATGACATGAGCCCCGCCTCTCCTGAGTTACTGTTGCTAACGTCAGTCCTTCATATAAAAATAACCTGAACTGTCCCTTTAAGTGCAGTACTTGAATAGATGTATTTAATCACTTTGAACTGCTGAGACGTTCAAATGTTCACAAAAACGTTGGACAAAATCTGAATGACTGACTGATCACTTCCTGCTGAAAACAATAAAAACATCTGATTAGAAACTATTTCCTGAGTTTGTGTGTGATCCTGAACGCACCATGTTTGAATGTGATGAAACGTTCAACTGAGCATGATGCATTCAATGTTCAGTGAAAATCACTTCAAGTGTTGACTCAGATGTAACACGAATGAATGAATTAAATGTTCTTCAAGATATTTTGTGTTTATTTATGATTCTGTATGAAAGTCGGAACGTAAAAAATGTTTTTTACGACATGTAGTACGATGTTTTTTTTACGATGTTTTGTAGCTGCAGGCGGTAAATCAATCAATCAATCAATAAAATAAGTAGTTTTATATACAAAATAAAACAATGTTTTTTGCGATGTTTTGTACGACTTTGTGAAAAAACTCACAAAATAATTGTTTCTTTAAATCATTTTTGAAAATTTGCAATATTTTCAAAATGTGATATCATACAACTCCGAAGTCTGATTTAGCTCAGTTAGTAGTGCATCCACCCTGTGTATGAAGGCTCAGAGCTTCCTGCAGAGGTTCAAATCCCACCTGTGGCCCTTTACTGTATGTCAATGTCATCTAAACATTAAAAACACTAAAGGTCACTAAAACACTACATTACAAAATTAAAACATTAGGTTACATTACATTAACAAAGACATTAAATAAAAGTTGTAAAAAAACGTCATCATCAATAATATTATTATTATAATATCTATAAAATTTTATTTGACTAAATTTCATAAAACTTTTAGTAAAACTTTCAGCTGAAAAAGTTTTTCAGTTTCAGTCAAAGAAAAACAAACGTTTTGTTGACAAACGAAACTTTATTTAACAATTTCAATCTCACAAAAAAAACTTGATGCATAAAAAAGTTCAAACAAACGAACAGTTCACTTTTTTTTATTTATAAAAATCACAAACATAAACAGTTCACACACACAGCTGAGTCACGCCGTCCGGAAAGGAAGGGGAGGGGTCAGAGGTCAGTGGACGACAGAGTTCAGCGGCTCGGCTCGGATGTTTCCTAAATCCAGAGTGGAGTCCGTCTCCTCGTCGATCTCCCCGATCACCGCCCTGAAACACACACACACTCATCACACGTGTTCTCAAAGAAGCTTATGTGCTGTGACTTTTCTCAGAGTTTCACCAAACAGTTTCACCAAAAATCACTAAAAACCAGGCCAGAGTTTACAATGGGTGTGTATTGGTAGAATGTTCCAGAGCTCAAGTGGAGAGGGAGAGAAACATTTGTCAGAAAATACATTTGCAAACGGCTCTCGTGGCCACAAATGTCACTCTACAGAAATAATTTCTACATAGAAACGTAGGAGAATTGGTGGGCTACGCAGCGATATCACTGCTGAAGCTGTCAGACTTCTAGTTTTGGCGGGAGACGCACTGATGCGCCAGGATCACCCACCGACAGCCCCATCTACTCCCATGTAACCTGGAGAGGAGCACGGGGCACCTGTTCTTTCTCTCTCTCCCCAGGTCACATGTTTTAACTTCACACACTGAAATTGGGCGTTCACATGGTCGACAAGATGAGGATGCTCACGGTCATTTGGGCTTTTTGATACCACCTACCGTTTGGCATTAGTGTCCACGAGTTGGAGGGGGTTCATTTAGAGACTTTCTGTTTGACTGACTTTGTTGAAGTCTGTGCTGCTGCAGGGTCAGTGATAATGTATGTCAGACACACTCTGTTTATTTACAGTTTATGTTCGTTCATTATCGCCTGTAAATACAAAACATAACATTTATAAACACTTGAAGACAGTCAGAGGTCAAAGGTCACTCACACGTTGTCTCCTCTGACGATGTACAGTCCGAGCACCACCTGCTCCACCCCCTGACTGGAGCTGAACACTCGCTCGTGACTCTCATCCAGGATCAGGTTGATGGTCTGATCGAAGCCCTTCAGAGTGCCCTGAACACACACACACACACACACACACACACACACAGACTTTGAACATGACTTATGATGAGTGATGTCTCACTGTCTCTGCTCTGCCACAAACACACCTGCAGGTTTATAACAGCAGCAGTTCTGATGCTTCACCAGGTGACAAACAGTCACACAGTGTCTGACAGGTTACAAACATGAAGCTGGGGGCCTCATCACGTCTGACCGCGGCCATGATTGGCCCCCAGGCCAGACTTTGGACATCCCTGATTTAGACAGATTAATTAGTGTCACCATAAAACCTGTGATGAGTTTGAGGTCCTCTATTTAACACGGGCAGTTAAAGGTGTCTTTGAACTCACCACGATCATCCTGCCGTCTGACGTGACGATGGCCACGGTACCTGAACGCACCGCGTCAAAGAAACAAACTTTGTGGACAAACAAACATTAAAATTCACGTTAATCAACTTTAATTAAAAGAGTTAATTAAGCTGCTGACTGTAACAACAGAGAAGCTACGAGGCTATGCTAACTAGCATTTCTCCATTCATTCAGACGGGCGGTTAGCATGTTAGCACGTTAGCAGCAGGATACGGTTGATGTAGCTCTCCAGCGCGGTGGACATGCTGCTTCCTGCCGGGCTCGGTGTCTGTGTCCCGCAGAGAGGTCGGTGAATGTTCCCGCCGGTCGGCTCTGTGCTGAAAGGTGACGGAGAAACGGGCAGCGCGAGCTTAACGCGACAAAACACACCGGAGAACAGACCGAGCTAATCCAGCACCGAGCGACCGATCCAGGCAGGAGAGGAGAGCGCCGAGCGGAGACGTCACATCCGGTGTCAGATTCTGATTTTCTGTCAACACTTACCGATTTTACCGATTTTCTAACCGCCAACTTTAAATAAATAAAAAATAAACTAAAATAATTGAACTAGATTTCTTTTAACTTGTTCATAATTTTTATATTTCATGTATATTACTGTTTACAGCAGGATGAGGGAAACGTGTCTTTTTAATTTTTAAAAAGTCGTTTTGCCAAGAAATATGTTTCACTGTAAAATAGAACAAACTGTTGTTTTTATGGTAAAAGAAAAAAAATGGAACCAGAAACTTTTATTATATTTTGCTCATATTGTATCCGTGCTGTTGATTCATGTTTAACGCTGGCATTTTTTCATATTTTACTGTATAAAGTTTTTTTTCCAACTGAGATGAAAATGACGTATGAATAGTGTATGACATGAAATATCACAGTGTCATTAAAATACTACTTCTGTCAGTTAAATTTCAAGTTTTCTTGAAAATCTGAATCTGTCACGTTTCAGACTTTTGACCATCGTGTCGTGCGTTGAATTAAAGATCAAACATGGAGTCCAGGCCTCCCAGCAGGTCTTCATCTTTATTGTTGCTCAGTAGTCGTCCATACAAACAGGGGGTGGAGGAGAGCAGTGGAGCCCGACAGGACAAACACCAGGAACGTCATGCTACCAAAGTATTAAATTTGTACAAAAATACTTTACAACATCCCTGTTCCTTTAAAGAAAAATACAGTTTGGTTGGTTGGTGAAGCTACATGGAAACTAATCTGACCCACTATTTCAAATGGCAGTGCAATGCGTGTGTGTGTGTGTTTATGTGTGTGTGTGTGTGTGTGTGTATGTGTGTGGGTGGATGTCTTGCTGAGGTGAATCACTAGAGTGCAAATCCCTGCAATGTTACACACTCACACATACAAACGCACACTCTAACACACACACACACAGAGTTAATAACATGCGCACAGACACACAGTGTGTATGGCTTTAGATCTCACTCATCAAACCCTCCTGAAGCCACGCCCCCTCAGCTCTGTGGCTTTTTCCCATTGGTCGAACACTTCATCTCGGCTAAGAGCTAAAATGCTAACAGAGCGGTGCAGGCCATGTAATGTTAGCTATAATACCGTGAATGATAACTGAATATTAGCTGTGTTAGCCCTATGCTACCTGTGTGCTAAATGAAAACTAATAGTAGCCTGTGTTGTCTGTTAGCTAAACTGAATGCTAGCTCTGTTTACAGGCGTTAGCTGTGTTTCAGGTCTTTGTTAACCTTATACTAACATACCAGCCTTGTGTTAGCCATGTGCTAACCTTATTGGCTATGTTTACTGTGTGTTAGCCTTGTTTTAACGTACACTAACCATATATCTGTTCTGTTAGCCCTGTGCCAATACCCAAGCTGTGCTATCTAGGTATTAGAACTAGATTACTAGATTAGCTGTGTTCCAGGTTTATGCTAACCTTCATGCTAACCTTGTTTTAATGTGCACTAACTGTGTATCAGTTGTGTTAGCCCTATGCCAGCACCTAGCTGTTGTAGCCAGGTGTTAGCTCTGCTTTAGCTGTATGCAAGCATATTAGCGATCATTTACCAATGTTAGCTTTGTGCTAACCAAATATTGGCTTTGTTTACTATGTGTTAGCCTAGCTGTGTTCTATTCTGTTGTTATGTCACTCAGGTGTTTACCATATACATGTTACCCATGTTAGCCAGGTGATAAACAATTATTAGCCGTGTTGACCAGATGTTAGCCTTGTGCTAGACATTTACTGACTCTACACTACACTGGTGTTAGCCCTGGGCTAGTCATGTGCTAACTTCTAGGTTAGTTAGATGTTATCCATGTGTTAGCTCTGTGCTGTTAGGCTAAGGCTAGCCCTGTGCTAACTGTATCCTAGCACTGTGCTTCAGAATCAAAACATAACAGAGTCAAGCCAGTTAAACAGCCAATCACAGCTCTCGATCTGAAGCATGTGACCTCTAAGCAGAGAGCTGGTTGGCTGTTGAACTCGGGGAGGGTTTGTGTTGTTTGGCGCCGAGGGAGGGTTCTGATCGGCCAGTTTAAATAGTGAGTTCAGACTGAGGTGAGAGCAGGAAGATGTTGACATCACTCCAAAACACACACACACACACACACACACACACACACACACAGGTATTTACTGTCACAGGTGTCCTGTTTCATCAGGATGTTTTTTCTCGTGTAACGATGTCTTTTTTTTGTGGTTAATGAGGTGAAAGTTTTTCAGGGTTCAATGTTTTTTTCGATGTGAACGGCGACGTCACCGAAACTTTTTTCTCTCTATTTTACATCTTTTTTTCGGGTTCAGTCGCCATGGAAACGGACAAACAAACAAACAAACAGAGAAAACCGACAACAGTCAATCAAAAAACACACCGATCGATTAGCATAATAGATCACTGTCACTGGAAGGGGGCGGGGTAAGGGGGCGGGGTCGGGGGCATGCTTGGCTTCTTCCTGGGAGCTGATTGGTCGTTCGAGGAGAACCAATCACAGACGGGCAGAGTTTTTTTTTTTTTTTTCTGATTGGTTCCAGCCAATCAGCTGAATCTTTCAGAACTGTCACCGTCTGACAAGGTCGTCTATCTTGGCTGCCTATTGGTCGACAGGGAAGAAGTGGTGGTGGTGAGGGGGGCGGGGCAAAGCCAAGACGAGGAATATTGGAGATGGGCGGGGCTTTAACTGGCCTTGTGTTTAACACACACACGCATACATAACATACAAACAGACACGCGCACATACATACACACAGTGTGGCCAGTCCAACAGGTGTAAACAGTAGAAAAAGATTCTTATTGAACTGCTCAGTGTCGTCATCATCATCATCATCATCATCACATGATTATTATTACTCTTCCAGTCTGCAGCTCGTCAATGGCACAGAACTCAAATCTTAACAGTGAATCCTCGTTACGTCCGTTTTTTAATCAGGGATGCTCCGATCAGAATCAGCTGATACATCACGGACGCCCGTTTTCCCACCACTGTCGTCATCGCTTGACGCCAACTTCTGGTGCTTGATGATTTTGTGCTACAGAGACATTATGGTCGGTACCAAAACAATGTTAAGGTTCGATTCCCAGCCCTTAGAGACACCACACATACTTGGACGGACCTTTATCTTTAGAAGGCTGAATCTCCAAGTAGTCACCATCGAGACAAGCTCTGACGAATATTGGCACCGTCCACCTAGTACTAGCACGAACTCCTTAGTCGGACTCTAGACAAGTGTCTTTGGGGTGCTACTCTGGTAGCATGCTACAAGCTAATGGATGTAGTTAATTATATTTATATATTCTGGATGTCTCAGAGCTTCGTAAATCTTCAGTATTAGACTCGAGCAGCTACCCGTCCTTCTAGCTTATCCCAACCTACAACGAACTTTCGCCTAACCCTCACCATGTCCTAACAACCATCTTCAACGTTATACTCACACTTTATCTCAAGACTCACACTTGACCACAACCTTCTTCAATCTGCCTAAACCCAACCTTCTGGGTACTTCTACACATAACCCTGCTGGGATCCGTACTTTGTTCAAGCATACCCTGGACTTCACTCCAAAGGTCCAAAGACCTGATGGCGTCACTTTGTAGCAGCTTGGTGTACTAATATTTTGGACCAGTGAGTGTTTGACATAAATCACAGTGGTGGGTTTCTTTAAAAGAGTTTCAGATTTTGGACAATCCCGATGTGATCAGCCCGATCAGAGCATCCCTAGTCTCCTTGGCAACCTATCTGTCTATCAGCAGGTTCTGGATTCTGGAGTCCCATTAGTCTTTGTGCTGCTGTGGTTCTTGACCTGTACAACCAGAAGCCATGGTTCCGGTTCTAGTAAGACCAGATCAGGACCAGGCGCCACAGCTCTGGACTCGTAGAAGCAGTGGTCATGGCTCTGGTTTGATACCGATGATTCTGTGACCATTAAGACCATGTTGTAGACCACTGGTTGTGGCTCTGGCATCAGTTGGACCAGTACCCATGGTTCTGCAACCTTTAAGACCAGAGCCCATGCATCTTGGACAAGTAAGACTCGGCTGTGGCTCTGATTTAAGTAGAATAGTAGCCATGGCTCTAGGCTAACAGAACCAGTACCCATTCATCTTGGCCCAGTCGGTAGCTCCAGTGGTTCCAGTTGGATCAGTAGTCATAGTTCTGGTTCCAGTGACAGAACTGGTTCAGGTGAAAAGGTTAAGGAGTTGCTCCGGGCCATCAGTGTGCTTTCAAGCTGCGTCAGCAGTTCAAAGGTCAAACTTTAGTGGTCAAAGGTCAAAGTTCATCCAGAGGGTGTGTAGCACCATGAGGGGTCCACTCTGAACCAGTCTGGACGAGTCTAAACCAGTTTAATTCAACTTTGTTGTATTGTTCTCCTTGTTGACCTCTCCATTCCAGTCTGGTTACAACTGGTTTAATCCAGTTCCATCAGTTTTTGTCTGCTATAAGGACTTATTATTCACCTGCCCCACTCCAAGCCCAACCCCGAGCCCCGCCATCAGCCCGTCTCCCGGTTGGGTCCACTTGATCGGACCGCCATCCTCTACTTGATCCGACGGTCCCAGCTCGCTGCCGACCGGCTGCGAGGAGTGGCTGCTGTTGGTGATGCCATCGGTGTGATTGGCCAGCAGAGATGTGGAGGAGGAGGTGGGGTTACGGCTGATGACGAGCTCCAGATGGTTTGGAGACTCTGCGATCAGTGGGACGACGAGGCAGCAGTCAAAGTCGCGGGTCCGCACGTGGTTGATCTGGAAGAAAGTTTAAATGGTTACCGATGGCGACATTTACGGAGCGTTCCCGAGAGGTGTCTGTAATGCTCATATTTTTGTACCTGTAGTATTCGGTCATAGGCTCGAAGGCCGCCCCGCTCTGCCGGGCCTCCTGGTCGGATGTTGCTCACGTAGACGCCACGGTCCAACAAACCGTCAGAAACACTGAAACCAAAATCCTCCAGATCTGAAGCCTTCTCCAGGGTCAGCTATAAACACAAACAAACGCTCAGTTAGGATCAAAACAAGTAGATTAACATCCAGTCAGGTGAAGCGCAGCGTCAAACAAGGGTCACATGTCACCTTGTGGAGTTCTACAGGATTCTGGTTTAGGATCTCATTGACTTCCTGCCTCATCTTCCTCATGGCAAATGCTCGACGCTGCGGGTCAGAGGGCAAGGTGTTGGACCGAGCTGTCACCTGAGAGAAGACAAAGGTGATAAGACACAAATCGCAGTGGTACATTCAAGTACAACAGTCAGGTCAGCGCCGGTTACCTGAGGTCTGGAGTTGCTGCGCTCCTGGAAGCTCGCCTGGCGGCCCAATGTGCTGCGCAGGGGGGTGGGGTCATGGTTCAGACTGAGGCTGGAGCCTGACATGATGGTTGCCTGGAAACATCCAATTACAGACAAGTCAGTCAAGAAACAGCTGATCTATCAAAAAAACACGGAGGTCAAAGGCATCCTGGGAGTCCGAAGTCTGTTCTCCTGACAGGTTCTCCTGGTCCTGACTTTACACTCTCAGGATCTACTCACTGGATCTACGGCTTCTTGTGACATAATAAAATATAATGCTCTCTACTTCTACTGGATCTCCTGGTGTTGTTTCTAATAGTGGAATCTACTGCAATGATCTCACTCACTTACAGGATCTACTGTTGTTAACTGATGGACCTACCGACCTTCTACACTGGTGTTAGAACATGACTGTTCTTACAGGATCTACTGATGTTTGGACTCAACGATCATTCTATTGTTTCTATTGTCGAGTTTACTGACGTGATCTTCTGTTTTGGATCTGCTGATGAGACCTACTCTTGGTTCTACTGATCTGACGTACTGTTCTACGTTCTGAGGGGAACTAAAGGGGCACATTGTTCTTGTTTCTTTGCTCTTGTTTCTACTGAGATCACCAAAGTCTTCTCACATCACTCAACAGATGCCCACGTCTCAGCCAATCAGAATCAAGGACTCATCAGACACATGCATGACTTGACAGATCTGCTTCATGACCGGCAAAACAAACTATCCCATCAGGCCTTGCACAAGCTGTCCCAAGCATGCCTTGCTCAAACTGCCATGCCTGGTTGCAACACATGACTCTGCCACGTGACTTGCTGAGAAGCTGAGAGTGATGTCACTAAGATGTCACAATGACGTCACCATGGTCGGTAGCTCGTTGCCGGGGTGCAGTTAGAGAGTCACATTCAAAAAAAACAGCTAACATGTCTGATGTTTGACAACGCTAAGACTCCAGTTAGAGAGAGAGGAGAGAGAGGAGAGGACAGGAGGAGAGTTAGTCGTGGAGAGGGAGGAGGAGGAGGAGGAGGAGGAGGAGGAGGAGGATACCAGAGTGAGGAGGTGCGTTTCCTTTCCAGACTCCTGGAAGAGAAGGAGTCATTTCTCTTTTCAGCTTCATTTAACGGCTGCATTTTGTTCAGCATGAGAACAACCAATACAGTAACTACTCATACTGCTGTAGGGCTGGGCAGTAAATCAGTGTCATCAGCAAGTCCCAAATATCAACATTTATTATTAGATATGGAGTTTGATGTAAACAAAGAGTGGAACATCAGTTTGAGTCTTTTGGAAACCTTTAAAGTCTGAAGGAGATTTCTTTCAAACACATTTATTCTGATTTTTCACATGTGGAGCAGGTCTGTCACTTTTTATCTTAAATTCGTGACCACGTTCAAACTATGAGCATCATTTATTTATTTGTTGGCATCTTTAATTTCTTTTCTCCCTAACTTAACATTCGAACACTTGTTACATTTTGAGCGAACTTAGATGATAAAGAACTTGCTAGAACTTCTTCTAAAAGACGAGCCGGATCAAGCTTTTGTAAAAACGCAGCCGGTCGTCTCGCTGCAGCCAATCAGGCGCTCTGACGGGTCAAAGCTCCACAGTCAGCCTGAACTAAACGCTGATACCCGTCGTGTTCTAATGAAGCTCAGCTATCGGATCAGACCTCAGATTAAACCCAGCCCTACGTCTATTAACACGTGTGATGACAGTGGCGTCATCAGCCCGGCTCACCTCCAGCTCTCTGAGGATGCCGCTCTGCCCGCAGGTCTCCAGATCCTCCAGTGCCTGAGACCAGAAGTTCTCCTCCTGGTCCGGTTCTGTCCCGTCGTGCCCCACAGTGAACCTGTGGTGAAAGGTGAAAGGTCAGCCAATCAGAGAGAAGGTTGGATGATGGATGGATTCACAGACACACACACAGACGAGGGTTGGTGACGGACAGGTCATGCTGTGCAGAGACGACATCCACATCCACCAGGTGTCAGAGAGGCAGGGGTCAAAGGTCACCAGGTGAGGGTTTCTGCTGGAGGTTAAGGGGGTGAGGGAGGACTGTGTATGTGGTGGGTGGGGTCAAAGGTCAAAGGTCAGCGTGGTACCTGCTGTCACTGATTAGACCGCTGGGCAGATTACAGGCTCTGCAGACAGAGACACACTGCTGTTACTGCTGTTAGCTCGCTGCTAGCAGCTCCCACTGGTTTGAATGAGGAACGCTAACACGCTAATGCTTCAAAAAACAAAAAACGACTGCAGCAGAATTAATATTAATGTTATCACGTCTGATTATTACTGAACACTGACGCAAAGTGAAGAACACGTTGGCTGGTCGCGGCTCTCGGAGGTGGACGAAGTATTCAGGTGTTTTACTGAAGTAAAAGTACAACTACCACAGTGTAAAAGTACTCTGTACCACCGGTGAGCTGTGCATGTACACTCAGTAACGTCAAAGCTGTGGCTGTGATGCTAACTTCTCCTGTTGGAGTTGTTGAGGTGGAGCTGATGATTCTTTTCTCCGCGACTGTTTGAGAGACGCCGTGATTACCCAGAAGGCCGCAGTGACACCTGGACGTCTGTCATACCAAACTACACACACGTCTTATTGAAGGAGACGATAACACCGTCAGCCTGCTGCTCGCTGTCGTCACATGGTCACATGATCAAATGGAGACATGACATCAGACAACGTCGACATATTTTCTCTCTCTCACCCTCCGAGCGGTGGGCGGTCCCATTCGTCATCACTCAGACCCAGATCCGACAGCGGATTGGCTCTCTGGCGAGTGGAGGAAGATGATTGGCTGTTGGCCGTCTTGGCGTTGCGCCACTCGTGGAAACTGTACGTAGACGACTGAAATGGTGGAGCTACACACACACACACACACAGAAATGTCGCATTAACACAGACCGCAGCGGCTGACCTGCAACATGAAGGTAAAGGTCAGAGGTCAGAGGTCAGAGGTTTCGTACCCGGCGTGGTGAAGCTGCTGTCCATGTTGGATCCGTCCCACGACTCCACGGCGCTGTCGACTGATGGCAGTGTGCTGAACGCTCTCTGCTCTCTCGAAAGAGGCGTGACCATGACAACAGGCTCCTCCTCTCCATCCTGGTGCTCCTGACCAAGCCCCGCCCCCGGCCCCAGGCCTGGACCAATCACACACGACTTTGGGCTCGACACTAAAGAGAGACGAAGAATTGTAAATATTATTATTATTACTGTGTTGATGTTCAGTGTGTGGTACTGTGTGCAGTTCTGTGTGTGTCCGTACACTCTCCCTGCTTCTTGATCTTCAGGGTCACCGTCTCTCCGGCCTGCTGCAGCAGACTGATGGCTTCACTCAGAGGTTTCCCCTTCAGGCTGCTGCTGTTGATCGCAAGAATACGATCGCCCACGTGGATCGCACCGGTCCTGCAGTACACACACACACACACACAGGGTTACACACTGAACAAGACTAATCTATTCATTTATGCTCAGTTTATCGTCTCTAATATCAAAAGTTTGATCTAAACAAACTTTTTTTCATTACATTTGTTTTACAAATTATTAAATGTTATTTTATATTTTTCATTCTTTTGATTTTAAATCCTTGAATGTGAAAAATTACTCAATAAAACAATAAAAATGTTTTTGTTTTCTGACCTGACAACACGATTTAATACGTTTCAGTAAATCTGTGATAAAAACAAATAATAAAATACTTTGAATTTATTAAAGATAAAATAAAAAACATTAAGTTCAAATTAAAACAAATAAAATCTGTTGTTGTTTCTCATGAACAGCAGGTGGCGACATTTCATCATGAACACGTCGTCACTCCTGCAGATCAATGATGATTATTAATGATGATTATTAATGATGATTATTAATGATCACATCTAAAGACTGAAACATGAACGTGGCACGGTGATCATGAGTCCTCTGAGCTGACTTCGCACCTCTCAGCCAGCCCTCCTTTGCTCAGCGAGGAGATGATGATCGGGTCGAACGGCTCCTCGGTGCCGGAGATGGTGATTCCCAGCGGGCCTCCGTACCTCTGCAGCTCCACCGTGTAGATGATGCTGCCGGACACTTCCTGTTCGTCTGAAACCAAACGACGACACAGATTCATGAGTGGACGATGCACGGCATGATGGGAAAGAGAGGCCAGGATGAAGCTGAAATATCTGATAGACACGATGGAAGACTATTTATCTGAGCGTGCAGCTACAAAAGTTAAAGAGTCCATGAAGACGTCACAGAGCTCCTTGAAAAAGTCTTTCAGGACTTCTTCAGGATGCCTGATGATGTTTAAGGAACACTGAGGATTGTCTGAAAGGTGCTTGAATGTCTTTTCAAGGTTTGGAAACGTCTCTGCACGTCACAGAGACTACGTCCAAGTTTTAGACAGTGTTCGTGTCCTGTTTGCTGATTGGTTGGCATGTTTGTACCTGAGTTGTCTTCGTCTTTTCGGATCTTCAGCTTGACGAGTTCTTCACACTGCTGCAGGATCTGAACAGCTTCCTCCATCGAGCAGTTCTCCACCCGGATGTTATCGATGGCGAGCAGCTTGTCTCCCAACTCCAACGTTCCTGTCCTAAAACAGCAACAACGTTAGAAGAACGTTATCTGACAGCGTGACGTCACCCTCAGGCTGAGAGCCAGCATGTTAAAACGTGTGTGTGTGTGTGTGTACCTGTGTGCGACGCTGCCTTTCTTGATGTCAGAGATGATCAGAGGATCACCTGATTTCCTGTTGGACGGAGCTGCAGACAGACAGACAGATCGTTAACGGCGCTCTGAACATGTCATCGGCCTGACGGCTGCTCGTTTGCGCTCCACCCTCACAGGTGATGGAGGACTTTACTCACAGCTGATGGTGATCCCCAGCTCCACTCCAGGTTTCTTCGGCAGCTTCACGTGAAACGTCCCTGAACTTGGGATGACCGACTCTGAGACACAAAGTTTAGATGTTAGCTTCTCAAACGCTTCCTCCACCCGCGACACGACGGAGAACATTTTGTCGTCAGTTTATGTCTGTGATGGAGCTGTTTGTGTGTCCTGTCATCAGCAGCAGTCATATCGCATACAGTAACTCAGAGTCTGACAAAGAGACTGTCAATCAACTGAAACCAGGACGACACTCACAGTTTGTCTCACATCGTCAACAAAAGGCGAAATAAATGTTTGCTAGCGACGTCGGTGTGTGTGTGTGTGTGTGTGTGTGTGTGTGTGTGTGTGTGTGTACCGGCCACGTCGAACTCGATCTCCAGCGTGAGCTGAGCGGTGATGGACGAGTCTCTGAGCAGCTGATTGGTTTCTTCCAGTGTCGAGTCTTCAGTAGGAACTCCATTTATGGACAAAATCCTGTCGCCGATCTGCAGGATGCCACACCTGCACACACACACACACACACACACAAACACACACACACACACACACAAACACACACACACAGGTTAAACACTGAATAGGACACACAGATAGCTGTGTGTGTGTGTGTGTGTGTGTGCATGTGGTGTGTCATCACCTCTCAGCCGGGCTGTCGGGGTCGATGTAAGCGATGAGCGGCGGCGAGGAGAGTGTTTCCGTGGCGAAGACTCCGCCCTGCAGCTGCAGGCCGAACCCCATAATGCCGTCGCCTAGCAACGTCACCTCAGTGGTCTCCGTGTGGACGACCTGACCGGCGAGGCCGACGGTGCTGGACGCCAGAGACACTGACGGACAGAGAGAGACGCCGTCATGTCTACAGTGTGATTTCAAGATGTTTGTTTGTGAGGTCACAGGTCAGACTCAGAGGTCAGGGGTCAAAGGTCAGACTCACAGGAGCTCTTGAAGTCTTTCTTCTTGGCCTTCCTCCTCATCAGCGTGCCCCGTGGACTCGTGGGATACATGTTCCTCGGCAGAGTGCTCATGTTGAGAGACGAGAGACTGTAGGCCGACATGGAGCCTGGAGAGAACGAGTGACTGAGAGCTGCAGAGAGAGAGAGACAGAGAGACAGACAGAGAGACAGACAGGGAGAGAGACAGAGAGACAGACAGAGAGACAGACAGGGAGACAGACAGGGAGACAGACAGGGAGAGAGACAGGGAGACAGAGAGAGAGAGGTGATGAGTGGAGGTCTCTCTACCAAACACACACTTTAAGGGGAGAGAGAGCGAGGCGGACGTACAAGGGTTGTTTGTATGGCGGTTGTGCGATCTGGCAGCTGATTGGTCGGGGTGGTACGTGTTGTAGTGGTAAGGAGGGAGGATGGGGGCGGAGTTTCCTGTCTCCCAGGGAAGGGGGCGGGGACTACGCTGCACCTTGACTGCATACACACACACACACACACAGAGGAGGAGGGTGTTCAGGTTAAGACAGAAGGAAAGGTCAGAGGTCGCTACTGCATCAAAGATTTTATTTTATTTATGTCATCAAATAAATAAAAAATTTAAATACATAATGACTGGAGTGTGATGCGTTCAGGGCCTAGTGTTGTGCATGTTTATACTAACTGTGATGCGTTCAGGGCCTGATGATGTGTGTGTCTTTACCGTGCTGTGGTGCGTTCAGGGCCGGTCGGGCCTGGTGCTGTGGCAGGATCTCCATGCGGACAGTCTGACAGGAGGCAGAGAGCAGCTGAGTGGCTTCAGCCAGAGAACAAAACTCCATCGACTTTCCATCAACGGACAGGATGTGATCGCCTGCATGGAGAGCGCCACACCTACACACACACACACACACACACACAGATTTAGATCTGGTCGGTACTGGTCCAGGTGAGGCGGCTGGTTTTGGGTCAGAGGTCGGACGTACCTGTCTGCTATGCTGGCTGGTTTGACCTTGTCGATGATGATGACCTGCTTGTTGCAGAACATGGAGGTGGACAGAGCCACGCCCAGACTGGAGCCCGTTGCCTTGGCAACCTCCACCAGCAGCGGGCCTGACGCGGTGGCAACAGAATCTGACAACACAAACGTTTTTATATTAAAAACTTCGTCGCACACGTCGTTACACCAGCTCACATTATTCATGCTGATGTTCACCAATATGCCGACGATACTCAACTCTATACATCAGTTTAATCTGAAGCTTTCCATCATGTTAACTGATTCAGTGCATTGATTGGGTCGGGCCTGGAGTGGTGTGTATACACCATGCTGTGGTGCGTTCAGGGCCAGTCAGTTCTGGTCCTCTGTGTGTTTATAGTGTTTGTAACATCAACAGTCTAAAAATGTATTATGAAAAGCCTGGGTCAAGTCATCGAATGATTCTAGATAACAGTGACTCTGTTTATAATCTAAATATCCATATTAACCTGTATTATAATTATGTCATCAACTCTTAAAGTGACAAACAAACTGACCCATCACTGAGACGTCGTACTCGATCAGCAGCGTGGCTTCCTGTCCGCACTGCTTCAGGATGCTCATGGCCTCCGATAGTGTGCTGCCATGGAGACGAATCCCATCGATGCTTAGCAACCGATCGCCGGGTTTGACGGTTCCTTCCCTGGAAAGAGAGAGGACAGAGTCTACGGGGGCCACAGAGGGACAAAAAGCCTTCAGACAGAGCTGGCAAAGGTCACACTCACCTGTCAGCTGGACCGCCTGGCCTGATGGTTGTTATGACGATAGGGCGAGACTTGTTCCTGTCTTCATGTGCTCCGCCTGCAAACACACGGCCATGTTGTGTTTATTTTGAACACACACACACACACACACACACACACACACACACACACACACACACACACACACACACACACACTGAGCTGCTCTCACCTCTGATGACGAAGCCGAAACTGTTTCCTTCTTTGTGAAGCGTGACTTCTAGGTTCTTGAACATGACCCCTGACCCCTGCACGGCTGCAACACAGCAGAGCATCAACACGTCAGCATGACCTCTGACCTCCTGCTCCTCTTACATCATCACTACCACCTCTGTTACTTACAGACGGGCGGCAGCTCGTACTCGACCTCAAGGACGACTCGCTCGCCGACGTTCTTCAGCAGACTGATGATCTCATCGTGTCTGAACTTGGCCAGGTTGATGCCGTTCACAGCTCGGATGTAGTCGCCCACGTTGAGCTGGTCGCTCCTGCACAAACAGTCCAAACATCAGCTCTGATTACGCTTTAATGAACTCTGATGACAGGCGAGCACGCACAGAGCAGAAGCTCGAGTCACAACATTCAATTTAAGATGACTGCAACTATCACATTTTGTCAAGCAAATATTTTAAAGGTGATGTGTGACGGACAGAGCGATCTGTTACCTGGCAGCGATGCCTCCCTGTCGCAGGTTTGAAACCCGGGGTTTCCCATCTTTGTCGATGCCGCCTGAAACCGTCAGTCCGAGCGTCGTGCCCTCCTTCTTCATCAGCTCCACCACCGAGCAGCCCCGAAACTCGTCTACACCGAGAACAGACGATAAAAGTGAGATCCACGTCGCCCTGTGACTGGATAGTTTTCTCCTCTAACGGAGGAATAAAATAATAATCTGTGAGAAGACAGAAGTCAGTTTGTGTTCTGTCGTCCATCTATATTTCATCAAACTGAAATATTTAACAGTGGGAGAGACGGATAGAGGAGGGGAGATATTTCCGAGCAGACCTCTGATGTGAGCGCTCTTCAGGTGAGAGAACGCAGGATTTCGTTAAAATGTTGGATTTTAATATTAATCGCTCGCCTCGCCCTCTTTCATTCAGACAGGATTAAGACATCTGATCTTTGGCCGTGACCGTCGCCATCTCCGCCCTCATATTCGTCCTCTGTGAAGAGCCTCGGTGTCTTTTCAACTCCAGCTCTGACTCACAAATCCACAAATCTTCAGTTCTGATCAAATGTTGGATGAACCAGTTTCCTGCAGCGGCTCGGGAGAAACTTCTCAAAGTCTGACTCGTTAACGTCACACACAGTGTGTGTGAGTTTCACTCCTCTCTGGGGAAAAGAGGTTTTTTCTTAAAGCTGCAGATTTTACGATGAATCTGAATTCTCCTGAAAAAGAAGAAAGCCGATCATCCGACTGTCACGACATTTAAATCCTGGACGTCAGCCGTGCTTTTTGTTCTTGTTAATAATATTTTTTTTCTGAAGCTCTACCAGTTCCAAAGTTCTGAAGTTCTAAGTTCTGAAGTTCAACCTGGTTCTCTAACTGGATCTCTCTCTTTGTTAGTTCCTTTAATGGTACCTGCAGATCCACTACATCCTCCATCAGCTGGTCTTGCAGGTTTACACTTCCTCTAACTGGTCCCAAAGCAAAACCCGTTTCTACACGTAGTTGTGTGGCTCC
Organism: Nibea coibor; assembly: GCA_023373845.1. Lineage (NCBI taxonomy): Eukaryota > Metazoa > Chordata > Actinopteri > Sciaenidae > Nibea > Nibea coibor. The sequence goes on along the minus strand of CM041731.1, from coordinate 18,042,876 downwards.
ACCACTTCCTGTGCCTGGTTCTGGATGTCCACCAGGTCCTGTAACTGGTTTTAAAGCTGAACCGGTTGCTCTGATGGTTTCTAAAGATCAGATCTAACTAAGATCTAAAGCTAACTGGTTCTTCTAACTGGCTCCAAAGATCTTGGCTGTTCGTTACCGGAGAAACAGAAACCTGGAAATGTGTAACAGCTCTCTGCTCTCACTGAGTGATACGGTTAAAGTTATTTGTTGTCACAGAAACATTCAAACCAAAATTCTGATACAAGTTGCAAGTAGGCCACGAGCTCCAGGTGGGAGGAGATAAACTGCGACTGCAAGCATCTTCATGCAGGTCACACGGATATGAAACATCTGCAGTTAGCTGATGTTTGTGTGCGTTCTATTTTCAGACCCGTTATCTTCACCGTGCTTCACACAGAGCAGAACCAAAAGACAACAGAACAGAGAGGATGGAGAGGACAGATGAACCCGACCTCAACAGGACGATGGATGTGTTACCTGGTATACTCTGCCTCCTGATGGCCAGCGCTCCATCAGGAGGTCGCGACCCGGCAGAGTGTTTGGTGTACGGCCCCTCATCTGAAACACAAAGAGACAAACACACATTTTAATCCAACCTGCTCAAAACTGAAGCTCAACCATTTCCTGGTACTGGTTCCAAACCCCTATCAGGTTCTGTGAATGGTTCTAAGGGCCCAGGGCTCATCTAAGAGGCTCTTTCAGTTTCTCGAAGTGGTACCAGGCCTTTTCCAGTTCTTTAAAGCGGTTCTGAAGCTCTACCATTTCCTGTAACAGCACCCAGCCCTTCTAGCTGGGTTTGAAGTTCTACCAGTTCAGAGGTTCTACATGTGCCCCCTAACTGGCTCTAAATCTTGACCGGGTCCTTTGAAATGTGGTTCTGAAGCTGCACCACCTTACTGCCTTTATCAGTTCTTGTAAGTTCAGGAGCTCTACCAGTTTCTGTAACTGGTCCTGAAGCTCCATCAGATCTTCTTCCAGACCACTATCAGGAGCTGGTTCTGAAACCCAGACAGTCCGAAACAGTTCCTCTTCCTGGTTGAAGCTCCACCAGTTTGCTCTGAACACCTCCAACATCTCTTCCAGCTGCTTCCAGAGCATTATCAGAACCTCCATGAGCTCTGCCAGCTTATCTAGCCAATCCAAACTAAACATGTGACACGTCAGTGGGAGGCTCCCATAATGCATCTGTACTCACCGTCATCATCAGGCATTGCAGAGCTCCCGCCACAAAAGTACATCTCAGAGCTACGACGCTACCTGCAATCCTTCTGTTAAAACTAGCCTGTTAGCATCTTCTGCATCTGAAGATGCTGCTAACTGTTAGCATCGAACAAAGGCGTGAGGGACTGACGAGTTAACTGTCTGCTCTCGAATGCTGCTGCAGCTCAGTCAAGTCAGCCTGTTCTCATGAATAAAGAAACGACTGCCAGAAAAAGGTGACCTCATCAGTGCAGCGACCAATCCCAGTGGAGAACACAGTGGTCTATCCGAGTTCTGGCCCAATCTCAGGAGTCCATGGGGAGACCTCCGGTGATGTCATCGCACAGATGAGCGAGCAGAGGCGGGGCTAAGTGACGAACCATGACATCGGATCAATTAGGATGCAGAGATCTGATTAAGAGGAGTTTTAATTGGATGACTGATGGTGAGATCTGGAGAGAGGGTGTGTGTGTGTGTGTGTGTGTGTGTGTGTGTGTGTGTGTGTGTGTGTGTGTGGTGACGATGCTTCAATAAAACTCACATCATCATCAGTTCATAGTGAAATACATCCACTGACGCCGACACACACGTTCAGACTGTTCAAACTGCAGCAGGACGTCGTAAGTTTAAATGAAATGAGGCGACGCTCAGAGCAGCAACACGTCAAGTTATAGCTCCAATATTTACAGATGTGTTATTATTATTAGATGTGTGTTTAAAGATGAACGCTGGTTACAGTTAAAAATCAGTTTTTTAGGAGCTCTGTGCTGGAGGGAGTCATTCCTGGATTTTCACCAATAATCAAAACACGACGATCAACAGCATCAGCACGACACGATGTTCCTAACCTGGCAGAAATCAATCCAACTGGACCGTTTACACGGACGCTAAAGAAAGTGATCTGAGAAGACGTACGCTGACACGACTTCACGTGGTTTTACTGACCTCCTCCTGCTGTGAGGAGATCTGCAGGAAAAACAGCAGCAGATAAAGAAGTCCCGGTGACCGACTGAGAAAACAGGAGGGCATTTCTAACGCGGTGTTGTTGACAAAGCTTGACGCAGACTCATGGATGTAACGGGATTCACACTCGTGTTCATCCGATCGATGCAGGTCCTGATTATCAGTGAAATATTAGAGCCTGTTTTGTTCAGAGTCATCACCAAACTGAAAACATTTCAAAGTTCAGATCATTTCTGTCTGCAAAGAAATGTGGAAATGATGCATTCATAACCAGCTGACTGGACTACTGTCACTCGCTGCTGTCAGTAATGTCGGCATGAAACGTGATCACACCAACTCTGGCTCAGAGTGATTTTAAGATCGTACCGATGACTTTTAAACCAACTTTAGTCCAACTTTTAGTTCCCCTCTCGCTCCCTGAGGTACGCTCCATTCCTGGTTGTCCCTCGGTCCAAATACATCCACAAAGGTGGCCGAGCGTTTGCAGTTAGAGGCGATGAGCTGCCCGAGATCAGGGCTGCAGAAAGAAGGTCTGGAGCTTCAGCTGACCTCTGTTTGACTTTATTTATGTGGAGAGTCATGAGATAACTTCTGTTATGATTTAGAAATAAAGTTGCCTCCAGTTATTTAATAAATCATCAATTAGTATATAATTCAATTATTAATCAATCGGCAGAAAAAAATCAAACTGTTTTAATAATCTATGAATTGCACAAAACGGCATAAAACATTTTTACCTCCTATATCTGGAGAAAATGATCCATCAGAATATTCATGAAATATTCACGACGATTCATCAGCAGATTATTTTACAGTAATCAAAATATTCAGGTTATTTGACGGATAACAGAAGAAATGAATCCAAAGTCTGAAACGGTTTGTTTGCTGTTGTTTTTCTGTTACAATAAATCCACGTCTCTGATTATCAGATTAATTAACAGATAATAACTGACAGTCTGCAGATCATTCTTATTTCCTCGTTGCTCGACGTTTCCCTCCTCCAGTGTTTCATCACATTGTTTTATTGTCATTAAGATTTATTAATATCTCTGTCATCATCAGTGTGCCACACTAACCCTCAGTAGGTGTTAAATACACAAATGAAAACACTTTGCTTAAGCAAACACGTCCTCCATCGCAGTGTGTGACCTTGTTTCGACGCTCTGAAGCTTCCCACATTATTTATATATTATATAACTCAGCTCAGTGTGTAGTGTGTAGTGTTATATGCTGCTGTCCTACATGTGGAGGAGGAGGCTTTCATCTCCACTTAGCTGTGGTGTGTGTGTGTGCGTGTGTGTGTGTGTGTGTGTGTGTATATAGATCTAGATTAGAACAGAACTGAATCAAACTGAAGATGAAAATAGAACCACGCCGCACAAACAGACTCAGGTGTGAAGTCATTCAGACGTTAAAAACCTTCTGATGTTGATGAGCCGAATGTTTCTGTTTGAATCTGACGAACGTTTAAAGAGCTCGGCGTGTCAGAGAAACAAAAAACATCTGGCCAGCTGGAACCAGTGTTCATGACAACTGATTATCAAAAGACGACCGACCAACCGACCGACCGACCAAAGAAACAACCAAAGCCAGCAGTGAGAACTTCTTAAAGTCGTGCGGCTCCAAATGCATCACTGTAGTTCTGAAACGATGATGATTAATTAATCAACATGCTGACGAGTTAGACTAAAAAATAATTTCATTCACTGTTTCTCCAACGCGAGGATTCGTTTAAAATCAGTGGCTGTTCTGTTGATATGTGATATCATTAGATTATTATGACTCATGCATGAATGTAAAATCATATTTATGTAATATTATAAATATTATATTTATACATAAATATTAAATTCTGGTGGACGTGTTTGTACGTGATGTTCAGTGAAGGATCTGCACTCTGTGTCAGCCTGGAAACATCTCACTAATAAACTCTGATAGATTATTACAACAGTAAATTAATAAACTATTGATTATGTTTCATTATCGATTCATCTGTTGTTGATGTTCTCTGATGAGTCCATGAGTGCTTCGGTCTCTACAACATCCTGAATATCATCCAAACGTCTGTCTGACCAGCGAGGACAACGGAAACATTCAATTAATATTTAAATAGCAGAAGTTCAGCTGGAGCTTATATTAATATCTGGCCTGTCTTAACTTTGATCTTGAGTCGCATCATTTGTCTCTTTTTCTGTTACCTCAGTGATTATCGCTGCAAACGGTTTGTTATTCCACATGGAGGCGAGAACGCCGTCGACCAGGCTGATCCTACACTGTAAACATGCCTGTGGCATTTCATGCAGGTTTAAAGTCGACAGACATTTTAAATCATGGAACAAAACGTTAAAGGTGAAATCAGCAACACTGACATCCTTTACTGTAACAGTTGGAAAGGCTCAGCTCTACGTGTTGTTGCTGATTTGGGGTGAAAGTTTGTACGCCTCATCTGAACTTCTCTTTCTCAGGTTCCCTGTTTGAAGCCACGTCACATTTGAGCTGCTCCACCTGTATGAACGTGCCTGTGTAGCATTAAATGTTTTTATATCACCTGATGTGAGCACGACTACGAGGAGGTCGAGTACTCGTACCACAGTGTGAGCGCTCCAAAGAAACCACAGGAGTAAAACACACGTCAGACTTTAGCATCATTTTTTCCATCAACTTCACCTTCATCAGCACAAACTCGTACTTATACGTTACGTTCAGCTTTCAACACTTCACACTGACTTCATCCCCGTCTGCCCTCTCTCCTCCGTTAACACACAGCATCAATATGAATATTACATTCATGAAACGCCACCGCGCTCTGAAGGTCTCTCGTCCAGAGCAACCTGCAGCGATCGACTGAATGAATCCATCTGGAGATCATGTTCAACACACACACACACACACACACACACACACACACACACACAGCTGGCTTTGGTCATACACAACACACTCTCTCTCTTTTCAATGTCAGCAGTTTACAGCAAATGACGCTCGACCACACACACACACACACACACACGTATGTCACATGCAAACATGCTTATCCCTCCCTCCATCACACACACACACACGCTCTCTCTCTTTCTCTCTCTCTCTCAGTGTTTGTCTATGTCGCTCTACCTTTGTTCACCCTGCGCAGGATCTGGCAGCGACATTTAAACGACACGGCGATCATGGTGAAGCCGAGCCGAGCGTCGCCTCGCCCCCAGCGCCATGCAGATGCAGCCGCCACAAACTGCACCTCCTCCTCCTCCTCTTCCTCCTCCTCCTCCTCCTCTGTGAGCGGACGGAGTGACAGACGAGCTCCTCAGACAGAAACCGTCATGGAGACGGCGAACGAGAGCGAGGCAGCGCTGCAGATGTGAAGCTCGTCCATAAAATGAGGCAGTGGAGGAGGGAGGGAGAGGGGGGAGGGGGGAGGCAGAGTCTGCGCAGATAGGAGGATGAAGGGGAGGAGGAGGAGGAGGAGGAGGAGGAGGAGGAGGAGGGTGATGGAGAGGCAGAGAGAGGCTGCTGGTTTCTAATGTGCAGCTGGATGGAGGGATGAAGGAGAGATTAAAGGATGAATGAGAGAAAGGAAAGAGGAGAGGAAGGAAGGAAAAGAAGAAAGGAAAGAATCAATGGACAGAAGGAAGGATGAAGGGAATAATGAAAAGAAAAAATCAAGAGAGTAAAAATAAAAACAGGAAGAAGAGAAAAGAAATAGGTAAGGAAAGAGGGAAGGAAAGAAGGAAAGGAGGAGCAAGAGGAAAGAAGCAAATTAAGGCAGTGAAGAAACATGAAAGGAGGGATTATGGAAGGAAGTGTGAGAGGAAAGGAAGTGGAGATAAATGGAGGGATGATGCAGTGAAAAGAGATTAAAAAGAAGGAAGGAAGGAAGGAAGGAAGGAAGGAGGGCAGTTAAGGAATGATGAACAAAAAGGAGAAAGAAAACATCTAGGGAGAGAGGAAAGAAATGAAAAGGGAAGGAAGAGGTAAGGATGGAGGGAAGGAAGGAAAGCAGCAAAGGACAGAAGGAAGGAAGGAAAGTACAATACTAAAGGAAGAAAGGAAAAGATAAATGAAGGAAGGAAAAGGAGCAAAGGAAAATACAGAAGTGAAAAATGGAAGGAAGGAAGGAAGGAAGGAAGGAAGGAAGGGAACAGCATCCCATAATCTTCTATAACAACCAGAGTACACAGTACTCGTGTACATGTAGTACTACTGTATGTTTTCTCCAGTTCAGGGCAGACTCATTGAATACTACACTTCCCATGATGCAACTCAACCCAAGCTGAGATAACCCTGATGACATCACTGTGACATCACTGGGGTCGAGTAGTAGTCCAACAGTTTGTGTACTAAAGCATACGAACCAATCAAAACACAGCTGCTCTGTTCTCTGTGACGTCATTGGCTGATGGTGGAGGGGGCGTGTCATGTGGGTCAGTGTTCCAGCAGCAGATTACACAGGATTAGTGTGTGTGTGTGTGTGTGTGTGTTAATGATACTATGACTGCAGTATGCAGGTCAACACTCAGGTTGATCTGGGCTCTCCTGGTCTGTGGTTCTGATGGTTCTGGTTCTGGTGTGTGCTGCCCCCTGCTGGCCTGCTGCTGTTCTCTGAGTCTATCACGCCCCCTGCTGGACACAGTGTGGCAGTACACAGTACTGCATGTTTATCTATATCTGTGACATCATCATCTCTGTGAAGTACTCTGACAGGAGTTCCTGCTGATGAAGCAAATATTTAACAAGTACTACCATTAGTACTATGAATACTACTGAAAGTACTTCTCTAACTACAGACATCAGAAATACTACGACTCTTCCTTGTAGTACTACTGAAAGCACACAGAGCACAAACACATCCTGTCTGAGCTGGACTAACCTCAGAACCCAACAGAACCAGAACCAACCCAGAACCATGTAGCCATGTTCAGCCACCTGCACAGAACCAGCTAGAACCAGCATCCTAACCTGGTGTGATGTCACATCCTGTCTAAGCTGAGACTGACTCCAGAACCTCAGCGGAACCAACAAGAACGAAAACCAGAACCACACACAACCTCGTAGAACCAGATAAACCAGATCCGGCCCAAACCAAACCATACAGAACCAGAGAACCTGAACAGATAAATATTTCTGATTTCTGTTGCACAAACACTTCAAACATGCAGTATTTCACATCCAGGTACAACAGAACCAGAACACAGACACCAACAGAACCAGAACACAGACCCCAACAGAACCAGAACACAGACCCCAACAGAACCAGGTACTGTGATGTACTTGTACTGCTTCCTGCATTCACATCACATGTACTGACAGTATAATGAGCTGATGGAGCCCGTCCTACTGCTCTCAGATCACCCAGCCACCCCCAACACACACACACACACACACACACACACACACACACACACACACACACACACACACACACACACACACACACACACACACACACACACGGCTGCAGCTGTTACCATGGAAACAAGCTGATGAATAATTGAGGGGAAGAGAGCGGCCCTGCACCGTACAAAGAGTGATTTTGAGAGATGAAAGAAGTGTTCACACACACACACACACACACACACACACACACACACACAGGTTATCATCACAGCCTCCAGCATTTTCAAAATAACCAAATCAGAGTATAACACTGACAATGTGTGTGTGTGTGTGTGTGTGTGTGTGTGTGTGTGTGCATGTCAACACCCACTGCCCAAAGTTAAACACGTGGGTTTGAGTCACCGTGACATCTCCTTATGTAAGCACACACACACACACACACAGTGTTAATAACACCGTTCCACAGATGAAGGGTGTGTGAACCTTTAATTAGTGCTAACAGTCACAGTCAGACTTCACATGTTTGTGAGGACCAGATGGGACGACCGACAGAACCATAATCAAGAACCCGAGAATCAACTCGTCCTCTCGTCTTTAAAAAAACAAAACTAACGCAGGAAGTACCTGCACTTCCTCAAACGTCCACTCGAGGCTGACAGGAGTGGAGCCGGTGTCGTGCCAGAACAGGAGCTGAACAATACATAAGTAAGTATCATGGATCACGTTAGCTGCTGAGCTCATTTGGAAAGCTATAAATGACTCATCCACTCATAGCATTTTGCTAACAATTACGTTAGCAAGCAAACCAGCGATTTGTCTGCGTTAGCAAGGTAACGTTAGCTAGCTAAAACCACAGCGTGAATATATCTGATGTGCTTTGCAGAGATGTTTGCTGATGTTGGCAGACATATTTAAAAGCTAACGTTAGCTCGTGTTGCTCACTGTCCTCTAGCAAAAGGAGATTTGGACCGGAGCTGGCCACTGTAACCGGGCTGAGCAGCAAAGAAGAGAGTGGACACTGACGGAGGAAGCTAAGAAGAGAAACTGGAACAAACGGAGCTAACTGGGCTAATGGAAGACGCTGAAATACAAATACTCGAGTACAGCTGTCTGTACTAACTCTGAAACCGAAGGCAACAAGTCACAACAAACACCATTTATACGTCATGTCACTTTAAGAAAATGAATGTTTGAAGTCTACAAAGATCCTGCAGCAGAGCCAGAAGCTAACGACGTGTTCTAGATCCATTAGTCGACCTCTCCGCGGCACTTTAAGCCCAATTCTTTGGTTTAGGAGGAATTAGTGCAGAAAAAAAGGGAAGCAGTTATTCTTTAATTTAGGAGAACTAATTAAACATATCCAAATAATGAGGGGAAAGTGCTCGGAATCCCGAGACGCCTGCACGTTAATTAAGGTGAACTTGTGCTCTACTTTTGTCCTCTCTGAACAGGAAGAAGAAGAACGCCGCCTCCAGCCCGCCATGAGTCGACGGCAGCAGTCTGACACATTCACACATGGTGACTGTTCAGAATCAGGTAGGTGTTCAGTTCACAGCGGCCAAGAGGAGCCAAAAATCAAGATGCTGTTCAGCTATTAACATATTTAGTTCAGTAAAAACCACAAACAAAACGCTAACTCGGAGCCGGTTCTGCTCTTTGATCTCCGCCGTGTTGAACACAGGACCAGTTATGCAAATGAAGTCTTATTTAAAGCGTTAATTAGCAGATTTTTCTGTGTCATCGAGCCGCACACAGCAACAAGACAAGACGAGGAGCGCTGGGCTGAAGTCTGTTTAACAGTCAACATCGTTTCACCTCATTCATATGCAAATTTATTCGTTGTAATGTTTCAACATGTAATGAGAATAGAGAGCGAGTCGGCTTATAGAGGAGACGCCTAAAGTGACATCACCGATGGAGGCGGAGCCAGAGTCCAGGTTTTAGACAGTCTGCGGGGACGTCACAGAGACTACGTCCAGGTTTTAGACAGTGTGCGGGGACGTCTCAGAGACTACGTCCAGGTTTTAGACAGTGTGCGGGGACGTCACAGAGACTACTTCCAGGTTTTAGACAGTCTGCGGGGACGTCACAGAGACTACGTCCAGGTTTTAGACAGTCTGCTGGGACGTCTCAGAGACTTCGTCCAGGTTTTAGACAGTCTGCGGGGACGTCTCAGAGACTTCGTCCAGGTTTTAGACAGTCTGCGGGACGTCTCAGAGACTACGTCCAGGTTTTAGACAGTCTGCGGGGACGTCTCAGAGACTTCGTCCAGGTTTTAGACAGTCTGCGGGGAATTCTTTACACAAAAGCAGCATTGTAATTTTAACTAATTACTAACGTAATGTAGTAAACGTGTAACAGAGTAAATGTTGAAGACAGTTTGAGCTGCTGTGAGCGGACACAGTGAACGACAACACAATGACATCATTAAGGTCTGAAGAACAAACAGGAAACAGGAAGTAGTGTGTAACCTTTGTGTGTGCTTCATGTGGCTAATGATGCATGCTAACGATGAGTAGAGCTTCAATAGTTCAATGCAAATACAGCATGAGACTCAAGGGGCATTGTGGGTAATGTAGGCAGTCAGGTTTCACATCAGAGCTGTGTGAAGCCATCATGGATAGATGAAAGAGCCATGAGGAAACAGCTGATCAGTCATGTGACTTCAATGTTCGCTACGTTTTTATTTCCCGTTAAGAGCTTTGACGAGACAGTTTGACGCTGACGTAAACAGGCTCCTGATGCAAAGCTCTTCATCTGGAGGACAGCGTTAAGGTGAAAGCAGCCGAAATGAGGCTGCACCAGAAAACTGTGTACAGAAGGTCAGAGCTGACGCAGGAAGCGGCTCTGTGATGTTCACAGAACATCGTCTCACCTGTTGGCTTGTCTCCTACCTGTCTGATCAGCTGACCTCTAAAACCAACCTTTCAGGGTGAATCCTGAGGAGTTTGGTCTTAAAGAGTTTCCAGGTGTTTCCAGGTGTTCTAATGATGCTTGACGATAGCTGAAAATGGGTAACAACAGCTAGAGCTCAGTTTTCCAACTTGTTGCTGTAGTGGAACGCGGCTAACTCAGGTGTCATATCAAGGTAAATGCAATGTGACAGGACACTAATCATGTGACATTGTGGGTAATGTAGGCGGCAGGTGATGACGAGATATTTTTGATTCTGCGACGATCTAAACCTGAGATTAAAGACCGATTCAGGCTGAATCAGAGTGTGTGTGTGTGAGTGTGTGTGTGTGTGTGTGAGTGTGTTAGCCGGTCAACCAGCCTTAAATTGCCTTCATATAGAATCACACGCTATGCTAAACACACACACTCGCCGCTAGCTAGCTCGTAGCTCTGAGAAATAACTCTTGGCAGCTCTGATACACACACACACTCATTATTCACACAGGAATAATGAAAACACACACACACACACACACACACACACACACACTGTTCAATCACTGATGTGAAATTGACACAAACAAATGTTCAATAATCAAAATATTTGTGGATTTTTGAGACTTTCCTCGCAGCAACGCGAGCGAATGTTGAGCGAGCTGCAGTTAATCTGCCGCTCGAGTTCGTTCAGAAACATCTGAGACGACGAGGACGGAAACCAAAGTGAATCTTTTATCATCCGCTCGCAGCTGGGAGCGTTCACAAACACTTTAATCAGCGTAAACTGTTTAGCGGATGGCGAGTTCAAGTCCTGTTGAAGATTTCTCCGGGGGGGGGACACAGACGGAACCAGAGTCCAAAAACTGAAACATTACCGAGTCTTACTTTAGCTAACAGAGGAAGACTGAGCTGAAACGCTCCCGCCCAGACGTTAGAGACGGTCTGTGTGCAGAAAAAGCAACAACTGATCACTGATTAGTCTGAATTGAGCAGTAACACACGGCAGAGTGTGTTTTACAGTCAATATTGGCACGACACGCGACACTGAAGTGCCGATAAAGCACAGCTCGAACGTTGTGATTATACAACAAATACCAACTAACTAAAATATATAATCAAAATGTTTCAGTGTTTACAGTCTGTGAGTCACAGAGACTACGTCCAGGTTTTAGACAGTCTGTGAGTCACAGAGACTACGTCCAGGTTTTAGACAGTCTGTGGTGAGAACTGAAGAAGCCTCTCGAATAAGACATGAAACGTTCAGTGCAGATTGTTCTTGATGAATAAACTCAGATTTCTGAGGCTCACTACATGAAGCAGATCATGTTCGTGTGGAGTAAAAATAAATCACCTGATGTGGACGCTGTAATTTTGGCTGTTTCCTCAGTGAAGAAGTGGAGCCCTGTTTAAAGACAGACCACCACCAGTGAGCACAAACAAGTCGAAGGTACAAGAGCCGACATGTCGAGGGGGACGTTAACTACAGCTCCCAGCGATCACTGAGGGGGCGGCTGACAGCAACGGAAATGTCCCCACAAACACTGGAAAACTGTCAGTCAAGAACCTTTAAGTCTGAGTGTTTCACTGTTTGTTTTGCAGGTTAGCATCGTATTGTGTGTAATGGATGTTCAGATGTTTAATCCTGCGTCTCCGTCATGAGTCACGTCATATTTATTCATTAACCAACATTAAGAGGCCGGACGTTAAGAAATGTTCCCTGGATCATGACAATCCAAACAATGACAAGCCGCCCGGGCCTGAACAGCAGCACTCTGGAGGCCTCGAGGCTTAAAGACCGTCAACACAGCAGAACCCGACCGATACACAGCACAGACTACGATGTAACCCAGACCAGAACCGAGCCTGAACCAGCAAACCTTTCAGCCTCGTCGCACAGTTGAACCTTTAACCTCCTCCGTCGAGGTTCAGAGTCTGTGTACGGACCTGAAGACAAACACACACACACACACACACACACACACACACACACACTGCACAGACAAATGGTCAACTGGTCAGCTGAGCTCTGCAGGAAGACGACCGCCAAAATAAAACGACCACACATGGAGTCCTACGGCAGCGTTTGGAGGAAAGTGAAGCGGCTCTTTTAAACTTTACATCTGAAACAATCAGAGAAACTTTCAAAAGGAATATTTCCTCCAGTCTTTCCCTGCAGTGAGTTCTTGACAGGTTCGTCATTAAATCACAGGTTCAGTCTTTTTGCTGTCGGCTTCGTCACTTTTAATTAAAAAGTGAAGCGACGTTTAATTAATGTTGAAGATGAACGGGAACTTGTTGTGATCCAGATCAGGACAATGTGCCACGCCTCACCTGGAACAAAGAGCGCCTCGGCAAGACGTGACGTGAGCATCACGACGGGTCGACGAGGATTCTGAGAGAACCTTTTTTAAACAGAACCAGTCGACCCGGATCTCAGAACATGTGTGTGTGTGTGTGTGTGTGGTGAGTCTCAGCTCGTCTTCAGGTGTGTTAGTGTGTCAGGTTAAAGTCTGCTGATGAAGACTGAAAGCTCTGGAGTGTAAGTAGACCTTGAGAGAAGAGGTCCAATGTGTGTGTGTGTGTGTGTGTGTGTGTGTGTCCCACATTGTCAACATTCCTTTCTACAGTCAACACTTCCTCCCTTGTTATTACCCACAAACCACCTGGCCCCCCGTCACCTGGATACCTGCATGTGTGTGTGTGTGTTGTAACCGAGCAGTGCCTCGCTAACGACCTTCATCTATAATACAAGACCTTACACACACACACACACACACACACACACACACACACACACACACACAGGGCTACTTCAGATGCTATAATCTGTTGATAAGCTCCTCGCTCGCTCGCAGTAACAATAAAACAAAGCCTCTCTCTCTCTCTCTTTCTCACACACACACACACTCACACACACTCACACACACACTCACACACTCTCTCTATGGGACTCACTCACTCAGTAGGTGTGTGTTGTACTTGCTGGTGTAGTAGTAAACGTCTTCGTAGCCTTCCTGGTAATCGTCATCCGCCCGGTACCTCCTCCCTCGCCTCCTCCTGCCCAGCAGGCGCAGCAGGGCCAGGAACCGCTCCATCACCAGCACCAGCACCTCCAGCACCACAACACCACTGGGTCCGGGCCGGGCCGGGCTGAGCCGAGCCGGGCCGGGCTATAAGCTTACAGCGAGGCTAATAACAGCGAGCGCTAACGGAAAGCGTTATTCCACAGAGAGCGAGAGGAGAGATCAGGTTTCCTCCTCGCTGCCTCGCTCGCTCGCCTCCTGCACACACACACACACATGCACACCTCTGGATGTCACACACACATTAAGCTTGCCTGTAACACACACACACTCATGCGCACACACACATCCACAGTGGCTCACATGCTCTTTGTATCGTCAGCTCTCTGCAGCCTCCTCCTCCTCTCTGCTCGGCTTCTTTCCACTGTTGGTGCATCTAGCCGGGCTCAGCCAATCACAGGGCTCGCAGCGCACACACACACACACACACACACACACACACACACACACACACACACACACACACACACACACACACACACACACACACACACTCCTCCATCTCAGCGCTCCATTGTGTGTGTGTGTGCTGTAAATGTGCACTTGAAGAGTCAGCAGGGACGAGCTTTGTTTCCTTCATTAGCTCCTTACATCCTTTGTTGTCTCCTCTTTCCTCATTTCCTTTGTTCTGCTGCTTCCTTCCTTCTCACCTTCCTCTATCCATATTTTCTGTTTCTCCTTTCCTACCATCCTCGTCTCCTCCTCCTCTTCGTTCACACACTTCATTGCAGTGAGGGGGAGGGGAGTGTGTGTGTGTGTGTGTGTGTGTGTGTGTGAGAATTCCAGAGAGTCGTCAGTAATTGAACACTGGGAGGGAAGAGAGGAAAGGAGGTGAGGAGAGGAGGATGAAAGGAAACTAAGAGAGGAAGTGAGAAAAGAGGAGATGAGGGGCAAAAGGAAAGAGGAGAGGAGACAAGGAGGTGAGGATGAAAGGAAAGGAAAGAAGAGGAGAGGAAATATGAGGAAATGAAGGAAGGAGAAAAGGATAGAGGGAGAGAAAACAGGAGGATGAGAGGAAAGGGAAGAGGGAGCAACAAGAAGAGGATGAAAGGAGAGGAGGAGAGAGGAAACTAGGAGATGAGAGGACATTAAGGATGCGTTCTGTGACCTGGAGGAGGAGGCGCAGAAGGAGGAGCTCAGCATCACGAACAGGAAACGCATCATCACTCTGGATTTTTCAAATTAAAGCCTCAAACAAACTTTAACTCTGCAGCGATGGACAGGTACGCCCCCGACAAAGGTGAGACGATACAAACACAAACAGACTCTCAGACGCAGGGCGCTCCTCCCTGGCGTCTGCTTCCACCTCCTCAGGCCAGACGTTAGCTCCGCCCTCCACATGTTCACCTCAGCCTGTCCGTGCAGCCGGCCGGTCAGTCGAGGGTTAAACAGTTCTGAAGTGGACAGTAGCTTCTGTTATTGACGCCCTGCAGTCTGACTCAGTGATGTGATGTGCTGAGATAAGCCCGGCCCGGCCCGGCCCGGTGCTGATCGCTGCAGAATCCTTCGATCCACGCAAGCTGCTTCTTCCAGCGGCAAACATACTGTGTCTAAAGTCTGATCCAGTTTGAATAAAGTTCTGAAGTTCTGAAGCCCGGCTGTAGATGACTGTAGCAGTCCGATCTGTATCTGCTGCACGCTGATTGGCCAAGAACCAGAACCAGGGATGGCCCGGATCCTGATCCTTTAATATTGAGTATGTGCCCATACCGATGCTTTCCAGCAGCGGAGGACGTGCGCTGATTAAATATGTATCTGACTGACTCTGGCAAACCTCATCTTTCATGAGCTGCGTAATCCAAACACCAGGTTCTGGTTCTGGTTCAGACGATGCATTATTGATGGGATATGAATGAAAATTTAAGTGGGAGAACGCGACACCTCAGAGTGTCACAGATCAGATTAGAATTCAGTCTCATATCTAATCTGCCTCACCTTCGTCGTGTGCAGGAGAAACTTTAAGGACTTTAAGACAGAACAGCGCCACCAACAGGCAGCCTGCATCACCTGCGACAGAGCCAGGCTATGACATGAAGCTGATGAGCTTATAATGAAGACTGTAAGATAGCAGGGTGTCATCTGCTGACCCATCCAACACGTCGACCCTGCACAGGTTAGTGATGGGCTGGCACTCTGGGTCCAGATGGGTCCCATGAGGGCTGTTAATGAGGCCTGGGAGAGCTACCCGTTAGCCCCATGCGCCGCCTCATAACGACGTCCAATTAACAGACTCGGTGCCAACAACTGGACAAAAGAGGAGTCGGCCTCTGATGGATCGCTCCAGTGATGATGATGATGATGATGATGATGATGATGATGACGATGTCGTGGTGTAAAAAGAGCAGCAACAGATAGAGCGGTGTGTCATCTGCATATCAGTGATGCTATAGCTAATGTTAGCTCTGTTTGTTAGCTGGGCTGCCTGGACTGTGAGCTCAGAGCACCGGGGGGAGTACCAGTGTTTGTACGACAGGAGGTCGGGACCATCGGGAAGAAGAAGAAGAAGAAGAAGAAGAAGAAGTTTACAGGCTGAAGCTAAGAAGAGAAAACACGCTGACTGCTGCTGGACTAGTCAGTAATATTAGCTGCTGCTGGTGACCTGGCTGATGTTTGGCTGTTAGCAAAGTTGTCAACTCGCTACTTTCTGATCAGAAGTAATGTAATCAGAGTAAATACTGGAGTACAGCTGAGCGTAGTTACACAGTGGTTGTTGGTAGGATCACTGTGCTCTACATTTCCCTCTTCCTCTGCCCAGTCGCGCTCGGCTGGCAGCCGCTCACGATGCTCCCTCGTGGGCTTGTTGGCTGAGGAAAAGATAAATGGAGCGTCTGGGGAAAGCAGACTGTGACCAGAATATTATAATCGAGATGATTAACCAGGTTACCGTGTGTTTCATCCCAAACGCGATCAAAGACAGCGTGAAGCTAAGAACCGGGTCGTGTGTTGGTCTTTTTGAACGGAGAACAAACAAACCAACCAACCAACCAACAGTCCTCCAGATCCAAACGCCGTGTTCTGGTTCGTTTACGAGTTCATCTGGGCTAAACTCTGTAAACTGAACTGAACAGTCACACAGCTGAGCTGCACGTCACGCCTGACCTGGGCGACATGTCCTGGATTCAAAACACCACGTCGCCCAGAGGTGACGAGTTTACATGCCTGTGTGTGTGTGTGTGTGTGTGTGTGTGTGTCATTTTTCCATCAGCGTTTTCCCGTCTGTCAGGCTGCAATGCATCGTGGGATAGAGAGCTGTCAGGACATGACAGGGGTCAGAGGTCATCACTCACTCACACACACACACACACACACACACACACACACACACAGCTTCCTGTCTGTCACTGTACACCCAGCAGACGAGCTGTCAATCACTGCCGGTCAGAGGTCAGAGCCATTTACTGAGA
The DNA here is from genome assembly GCA_023373845.1 of Nibea coibor. Classification (NCBI taxonomy): domain Eukaryota; kingdom Metazoa; phylum Chordata; class Actinopteri; family Sciaenidae; genus Nibea; species Nibea coibor. The sequence goes on along the minus strand of CM041731.1, from coordinate 18,025,985 downwards.
GTGTGTGTGTGTGTGTGTGTTTCCTGTGTGTGCTGCGACATGTTGAACCTCACCTCTGAACACACACACACACACACACACACACACAGCGTTTACTGCAGGAAGTCAAACAGCCTCGATCAGCTGACTGTTTGAACAGGTGACGAGCTCACACACATTTTTAGAGAGTAACCGCGGCGACACTGATGTCGACTCGTGTCCCAGAAGTCTTTGCTGTGAACACGAGCTGTCAGTGTTCACGTGTTCGGATCCCGTCTTTCTCTGAAAACGCGTCCGAGCTGCGACCAGCGATGAAACGAGTCGACTGTTACTGAGACGATCGATTCATCTGAGACGTTTTCTTTAAATCCAGCTCAGATGTTTATTTTTCTGTGTGTGTTGAGTTCTGGACATTTGATCAATTAATGAAGAAAATGATTGACGGGTCGATAATGAATATAATCGCAGTCAGATAAACTGTTGTATTTTATCTTTGCTCCGTACAGGCGAGAGCTGCGACGATCGATTAGTTACAGGATGTTAAAGAAATCATCGTTTGGTCATTTTAAAAGTTTGAAGGTTTTTATAGTTCTTCTGCGGATCAGCTCACTTCAGTCTGTATCAGGTTCTGGAGAACCGGTCGGTCCTTTCGTTCCTCCATGTGACGTGTACACACACAAAGAAGACATTTTTCTGGACCGATCAGCTGATGAATGGAGAAAACGATCGATAACGTAAATACTGGATATCTGCAACGACGGAGAAAATGATCAACAGATCAATCGACAATCAAAAGAACTCATCTTTGATCCTAACGTTCAAACATCAGTGTTTCAGGACGACGAGCAGAACCTTCGACCGATGACTCACGATGTCACTCGCATGCTAAAGTTAGCTTAGCATCAGTGTTAGCTCAGGACAGCGAGGGAGGAGCCGCCATGTTAGTCAGGATGGCGCCTCCCTCACCTGTCAGACCGCACAGAGGGCTTCAACCCCACGAGCTCATGTCAGCTGACGGCTGGGCGAGTCACATTCACTGACAGAGAGAGAGAGAGAGAGAGGCTTCATTTGCATATCGCTCACAAACCTCTGCAGCTCTGCAACATGATTGGACGCCTCATCAGTGTGTGTGTTTGAGTGTGTGTATAATCTGATTCTCCACGCTGCACACACACACACACACAGAGTTTATCCTCTCACTCCCCCTGCTGGCCGCTCAGGTGAACTGCAGCCTTCAAACATCATCTGCATTCAGAAAAAACTACAAGTCACATGTCTGCTAAGAGCTACCCAGGATGCAGTGGGGCTGGACAGGCAGACAGACAGACAGTGATTGATGAAGCCTGAGGGAGAGTGAGACAGACGGAGAGAGAGACCTAGAAACAAACTGAACAAAAGAGAGACAGAGGAGTGAATGTGCAGTCTTAATGGACTGCTGAGTGACTGACCTTGATTCCTAATGGACACACACACACACACACACACACACACACACACACACACACACACACACTCTGCATTGACTTCCATTGATTCCCTGAAGGCTCAGAGAGAGAGGACAAACAGCTGGACAACAACTGGACTGAAGACAAACAAGAGGCCTGTCTAAGACCTGGACGTAGTCTCTGTGACGTCCCCGCAGACCGTCTAAAACCTGGACGTAGTCTCTGTGACGTCCCCACAGACTGTCTAAAACCTGGACGTAGTCTCTGTGACGTCCCCACAGACTGTCTAAAACCTGGACGTAGTCTCTGTGACGTCCCCGCAGACTGTCTAAAACCTGGACGTAGTCTCTGTGACGTCCCCGCAGACCGTCTAAAACCTGGACGTAGTCTCTGTGACGTCCCCGCAGACTGTCTAAAACCTGGATGTAGTCTCTGAGACGTCCCCGCAGACTGCCTGGGACCGGGGACTTATGGAGACGGACTCACTTCTAGCCAGCCTCAGGTGGACGTTAGAGGACCCTCACAGACACTAAGGTTGATGCTTGGGTTTGAGTCACAGAGACTCCTCCCTTTAATCGGCCGATAGTTTCGGTTTGAGGCTCGCTGAGCGGAAACGTTCGCTGAGCGGCTCGCGTGAATAATCACGTCACGTTCACGTTGACTGACGCGTGGAGAAACGGTTTAACGTGGACTTAGAGGCTCTCTCTCTCTCTCCGCCTGTGAACGTCTCAGTTTGGAGTAATCTCGAGGATGCAGCTGGTACAAACAAACACTCACTGAGTGTGTGTGTGTGTGAGTGTGAGTGTGAGTGTGTGTGTGACGGAAGTGTATTAATAAGTGTAAGTGTTTGTGTCCATGCTGGGTTTATCCAAGTAGAAAATGAGTGTGTGTGTGATGCCAGCAGCTTGGCGGTCCACCTGGACGCTGCCCAAGGCTGTGTGTGTGTGTGTGTGTGTGTGTGTGATGAAGGACAGTGAAAGCAGATCTGTTTCCTGTTGATGAATCAAAGTAAATTCTTCTTTTTTAAACGAGTTTTCCTCCTGTTGATCTGCACTGACCTGTGATCAGCTGACCTGTGATCAGGTGACCTGTGATCAGCTGACCTGTGATCAGCTGACCTGTGATCAGGTGAACGGTGTCTCTGTCAGTCGTACGTCTGTTCTCACACTATGTAACTTTGGGCTCCGGGTCGGGAGAAGTACGTAACACTTTACGGCACTAAGTCACACACACCAACTATTTCACTGATTCTGGTGAAACTGGATCAGATTTGATGGAAGCGTCTCGCCGTGTGCAGTCCTGTCACGTTACGTTGGAGTACGGTAAGCGGAGCAGACCAAAACTCGTCATATGCTGCGGCTAACATTTAAATGAATCTGAGGATTATGTTTGTGATTAACTGTTCAGCCTGATCACACACAGACATACGGCTCATAATCCTCCATGACGCCACCGCGTGTCCTTTTTGCTTCAGGCGCTGCTGGAGCCAGAGACAGGCTAGCTGTTTCCCTCCATTTACAGTCTTTGTGCTAAGCTACGTTAACTAGTGGTAGCTTTCTAATTAGCTCCACCTTCAACAGCCACTGTGTTAACTGTGCATTAATATATCACTGGTTATCACCCAACAACTGAATCTAATATTACTGAGTACTTTTACTTGTAACAGAGTATTTCTACACTGTGGTGTTAGTACTTTTACTGCAGCAGCACGTTCATGTAACGTATCCGTGTTAGCAACACCACAAGAGCCACTACAGTGCTACTGTGTGGTACAGTGTTTACACAACTCACACACCCATTTAAATGGATGACACACACACACACACAGTCAGCAGTTTGTTCCACAGAGTCACGGTGAGAGAGAGACATCGACAGAGCCTCTTGGTAAAACGTGTCAGAGACGATAGGGATAATACATTAAGCTGAACACACACACACACACACACACACACACACACACACACACACACACACACACAGAAACTGAAACACACACACGCACACTGAAACTGAAACACGCACACTCAGGTCTGCTTCAATAATCCTGAGGACAAAGATGAGCAGAGTTCTGACATCAGCACCTCTTAAAGGACAGTGTGTCTATGTGTGTGTTCTTCAGTGTGTGTGTGTGTGTTCTTCAGTGTGTGTGTGTGTGTGGCCGCAGAAGCGAAAGCAGTTTGTGACGTTGTGTGTTACCGTCTTAGTGTTTGTGTGTTTGAGCCGTTTTCTCTGCGTGCGAGTCAAAAAGCTTAAAAAGGAGGGATGATGTCATGCTGTGACTGACACACACACACACACACACACACACACACACACCTCCTCTTAAAAACACGCCTGAGCGTGAGGTGTCCTCTTTATTAGGCACACGTCAGCCCGACGATGATGTCATAGCTGACTTCGGTCTGTAGTTTCGTGAACGTAACGTTGTGACTGAAGGATCGCTCGTCTGGTTCACAACAGGACTGACAGCTCGTCCAATAGGAATGACCCTGTGGCCTCTCTCCTCAGGTAACAGGCTGCAGCCGTCAGGTGGATGAAGGTGGTGCGCTCGGTGAGAAGGACACTCCTGTCGAGCAGCAGACAGCGGAGGTCTGGACACGGCTCAGGACTTCGCTGTGGCCTGAAGGCAGACAGGTGCTGCTCCCTTCTGGACCCGCCAGGTAAGAAATGACGGGTCGTGAACCTCAGCGTGCCGTCAAGTCCTGCCAGCGGTCTGCTGTGTTTCTCAGCGGGTTTCTGAAGGAAAACATTTTGTAGCCTGGAGTTTGAGATCAGCTCGTTCTCGGTTGGATTCAGGAGCTGGAAAATCCTCCGAAACACGAACAGAGTGCGTTTCCTGTCGTGAAAAGCTAACAGCGACTACACCAGCTACAGCAGCCTACCTGAGTTAGCTACACAGCTGACCGAGCTAACCACAGTTAGCACTTCGCTACTTAGCAATCTTTACATCAAGGAATGGAGCTGATGCTATCAGTCAGCTAACTTGGAGTCATACGTGACCGCAGCAGCCCTCACAGTCACTCACAGACCGGATCAAACAGGAAGCAGTCCGCTCAGGTGGGGTCATATGAGAGAAAGCGTTTGATTGGATGACGGGATGACATCATCAACAACCTTTTCTGGTTGATCAGGAAGTGACAAACTCCATGAAGAACACCTGAAGACACTGAACACGTCTTTGTGTCAGACACTGGAGGACGGAGGACATCAAACGAGCCGCTCGGGGACAAACTCACGGGAAAATATGACTAATTAACAGACAGGTAATTACTGCGTGTTGAACTCTTCCCCCCTCGGGGAGGCAAGGAGGTGAAATCTTTTCATTTAACTCGTGTTAAGATTTAATGTGAGCCCGCTGAGACACAGTACAGACATACCTGATACATGTTACTACAGTACTGTAGTACAGCGTGGCTCTGATGGTCCGTCCATCTATTATTTACCTGTTATCTATTTTTACTCTCTCGTTCATGTACTGCTGTTTCTCTGAGTGCCTCTTATTATTTAACATTTTAATATACTGATATTTCTCTGCGCTGACCGCAGTTCAGCTGGAAGCTGCACACCTGAGGATTATATTAAGATCTCTCCGACAGGTTTACGACACAACACTAAATCAACACTCTTATATTTTTATAACGGGCCTCGGGGGGCCGAGGCGGTTCCGGATCAGAAAACATTTAACATCCTCCCGCCTGCGCCGGACTCCACCGGACGAGCGAGCCGTGCTGTACGCTCGTATTATCATCCGTCATCCTTTCATCATGAATCATGTTTTAACCACGCTGATGTCGGCTGAAGTAGAGCTGAAACATTAATGCTCATCCACACGCGTGTCTCATTCACGTGTTATTTTCAGTCCATGAGCGTCAGTTAAAGTCAGCGCGCCGCGAGGACCGTCAGGTCGCCATTTTGGCTACGTAGGTGAAGAGGAGGGACTAACAGCGTCGTGAAAATGGTGGCAGAGGAAGCTGAGTGAATATCACAACATACAAATGTAAGTTAATTAATGTTTTATATATTTACATTTAGACAGACAAAGGTTGGTGCTATCGCTCCGTGCAGGTACGGGTCAGTGAAGAAGAAAAGGCGGTAAAATGTCGCCATCGTCGTCTCCGGTAAGTTCTAATTGAGACAACGCTACCTGATGGGATAAGCACACCACACCTGTCCTCCGTGACGGATGATACGTAGTTCTGCTGGGTCATTTCTACAGGACCAAGCAGCACCTTAACCTTAGCTGCCACCGCGTTTGTCATTCAAATCACAATTTATGGAAATTCGAACATGTATTCTCTGCGACATACAGTGATACGTAGCGATATATCCGACCGATGTCAGTGAGACGACGAGGTCACGATGTGAGATCAAAGACGAGCTAATTAATATGCAAACTAAGCAGCAACCTCTGTTACAGTGTGTCGACCTTCAAAATGACGGACGGCCTCCCCATGTGCTGCAAACATCGACTCCGGTTATTAACGTTATCGAACAACATTTGAGTTTCTGTCATTAAAGAAGTTCAGCAGCGTCCTGTGGCTGAAGAGTTAAATTAAAGATTCATTCTGACATTTTTAATCTCAGGAGGATGACGAAGCGTTTGTCAATTTGGGTCACAGAGTTAAAAGTCAATTGGAAATGATCCATAAAATCTTATTTAAGACAAATTACGACCACATGAAGTACGTACGGGGTTGAAGGGGGGAGGAGCAGAGAGCGTGTCCTGGTCGTCTACAGTTTGTAGTTTGTAAATGTGAGCTAAAAATGTCTTGTTGAATCTGACACCGTGTGTAAAAGGAGAATAACTGATCCCCCGTACAGTTTAAGTGAGCGGTGACGTGTCCGTTATGTGCATCATCAGACTCGCGTAGCGGCATATTATTGTGTATTTTCAGCCTCCATCGTGATGTACCAAAGCAAACAGTCACATTTATCTCAGACGTCTAAATTTCAACAGTGGTAGGTGTCACACGACCTGCCAGCTTTCATTCATTTGTGATGACAGCAGCTGGAAATGTGATCCGTCACGTAAAAGCTTCAAACGTGAAAATCGAGTGTTACGTGAGAAAGTAACGTGAGCTGGTCGACTGTATTCTGTTACACCAAAACAAAACGATATCCGTCTGTAACGTACTATGAAGTAAATCAAGGTCTTCACGGTCTTCACATACAGAGACGATAAATATCAAATACTAGATGATATAAATACACGTACTCTACATTTTTAAATGAAACACGCTGTACTGTTCCGTATGGAAGCCCTAAGCAGTCATGCTTGTATAGATATTTCCTCCGTTATCTCGCGATAACGTGTTTTAATTTTTCTCAAGTTATTTACAGCGTTTTCTCGAAAAAACAAATGTTACCCTCAGATAATTTTCTCAAGATGATGACGCGAGAAAAAAAAACGAAATTAAAGAAAATAGAAAATAGTGATAAACACCAACCACACTTCACTACAGCTGAAGGCGGCGCCTTCGAATCAAACCAAGCATCAACCTCCACGTCTGTGAAGTGCAGTTCCTCATGTCGTCCACTTGAGGCTGGCTCCAGAAGTGAGTCAGTCTCCATAAGTCCCCATGTTATTATATATATTTTATATTCAGGCTTGAAGTTACGCTAGATTAAGAGCGTGGACGCTTTGATTGACAGGTGAGTGACTCGTTTGAGCAATTCAGGCGTCATTCAGCTTCACGGACGATCAACGTCTTTGCTGATTTTCAGATTCGGAGGTGGAAGAGGAGTCAGATTTTCCGGCTCTTCGTAAGCGCGTGGGTGACATCACGGATACGACATCCGCTCTTTACAGTGTCAGTGGTCAAACCCAACATTTACTTCATCATATCTAAGAAACTGGAACTATATATGACATATTCATCAACCATGTTTACAGGGTTTAATTCAGTATGAATACACACAGTGAGGTACTACAGTACACAGATGAACACACTACAGGACTGTGTTATATCATTAGAGAGGTGTTATGGAAACACTGAGGGGACCCGGTAACACCCGGTCTGCACCGGGTAAACCATTAACACCGAGCCTCTCAATGTTTAGTGAGAACATCGCCACACGTTAACCCTCAAACCGAAGAGTCACACGTTTCACTGTAACACCGGTGCTGTGAAGGTGGTCGTTACACACACACACACACACACACACATACACATACAAGGGCACACCAACGGCTGACCAACCGTTATAACCGTTGGTTAGCTTTGTTAGCAGCCGTGCTAACTTCGCTGGTGGTGCTCGGTGATAAACCGGTAACCGGTGATCGGTTCTTTTATTGATAAACACGTAGCCTTATAACGTGAAATCACCGTAACGTCACTGTAACCTCACCCGTTGCGTCAGATTAACGCACGCACACACACACACACACATTCACACGGTATCAGTTTCCAACTTTCACTAATTTGAAGACAGTCACCGTCTGCGCGAGCTCTACCGGCGGCGCCAAACCACGCTGAGATTGCACCGGCGATAATTAGTACACGCGCTCACACGCTCTCTCTCTCACACACACACACACACAGGTATGTACTGTAACACACACACACTGTCACGGGGACACACTCGCCGGTCGTTGTGTGAACCTGTGCGGATCGGTCCAGTCTCGGGTCTTACCTCCCTCCTGGTCCGGTTGGAGACAGGCCGGGATGTTTTTCTTCCAGCCGGGCATGATGCACCTCAGGGCGGATAGGGAGTCCAGGGCGGCCCGCTAGCAGACACACACCACCAGCAGCGGGAGGAGGAGCAGCAGCGGCGGCAGAGGCAGCGACAGCAACATGGCTAGTTAGCTTTTAGCTTCAGCCGCTACTCCACACAGGGATCCACCTCCCCCTGCACTGACAGCCTACCTCACTCTACCACTCTCTCCCTCCCTCCCTCTCTCTCTCCCTCCTTTTCTTCTCTTTGTCTATGTCTCTCGACCCCCTCCCCCCTTCGGTAACTCTACCCCTCGAGCCTCGCTGTGGTCTCTGGAGGAGCGAGAGAGAGAGAGAGAGAGAGAGAGAGAGAGGGTGACGTGATGACCGTGAAGGAGCCGAACCCCGCGAGCTTCATCACCCTAAATTTCCCGCTTCTTTTCTTACTGACAGCAGCCGGTAACTGGGTTTATTTTAAATAAATGTCGTTATTTTTTAGCAGTGATTTCGTGCACGCGCCTCCCGCCTTCATTCATTCATCCATCCACAGGAGAGAGAGAGAGAGAGACACCAGCCGCCTACAGAGACATCTTCTGGGATCAATATAACTCCCCACCTCCTCCGACTCCGATAGCAGACAAAGATGGATGAATCACTTCAAAGTGTTCAAAACAATGACACCGAGACGCAGAAAATCAACACAAATACAAGATTAAATTTAATCTGGAGCCACGACTACTGCTTCTCATGTTAAATTCAGGGTACAGCACCGGACAGCATACACAATGTTAGCATAGCTACACCCAGAAGGTCGCTCAGGATATTCCCAGAATCCTCAGAGGTTGTGCCGTTATACTGAATGTTAGCACTGATATTCAGGATAACGGCACTGCCATGCTGATATTCAGTATAACTGCACTGCCATGCTGATATTCAGTATAACTGCACACCCTCAAGTGTCATATTACAGCTATACTTTTATAACCGTTCTACAAGTGCTATCTATTAGTTAGCAGTAACAGCAGATTATGTTTATATAAGCATTTATTCTGGCTCACATAAATAGTTCCTCAGATTACACGGTTGCCCATCGACATAAACATTATCCTGAACACTAGCTTGCTAGCTTTGGTGTGTAAGTCTACATGATGCCCGAGCAGCAACCTCCGTGGCTGTGAAATGAAGCCAGTCACATTGGACTTGACTTATGTGTATGTGGATTGCAGTTCCTCTTCTCGTCCACTTGAGGCCTGTTCCAGAAGTGAGTCAATAATAACGCTATAGCTGTTCTTCTGCTAACAGATGTGTCTCAGCTCCAGCAGTGACACAAATAAAACATGTTGCAAAGACTCGTTTCAGATTGTGTCAATTAACAAGCTGCTGTGTCAGTAATGAGCCTGCAGTCATTGACGTTAACCTGGAAACCACACAAACACATGCAGGTATTTGAAGTCTCCTTCCTGTCCTGACTCGCCTCTGAGGAATTCACCCACCCACCTCCACCTCCACCTGGCTCCGGATTAAAGGGGAATTCTGCCAAATTTCAGTCTTTTCATTTTTCCAGCCAGAGTGGCGAACAAAGCGGCGGAGGTGATGCCGCGCTGACATTATGGAATAAGTGCAGTACAGAAACTATGGGAGCAGTTTTACTGATTAGTGATTCTCTCAGGCTGCTGCGACATTTGACCTATGACATCAGGATGAAGCGATGGAGTACATGGAGCTGGACTAAGAGATTAAAGCATTTACAGAATTTGGAGCAAAAATACAAGAGAAAAAGTAAAAGCAATACTAGTCCAGCTGGAGTTTATGAGGTTAAATGACAATAACTTCATAAAATTTGAATGTAATAATTACAATAATAAGAGCGTTTAACGTGGTCTGAATGGCTGCAGGGACGCAGCACGTTTCTCTCCCTGACTGTATGTTTGTCTATCTGTCTCTCTCTCTTCATATTGAGGTCAGTCTCTCTCTCTCTCTGCTTTTTGTCTTGTAGCCTGCAGAGACTCATTCTTCCACTTCATCGCTTCCTTTTCCTTCATCCCTCTCCACGGCTCCGCAGGGATGAGCGATGGCTGCTTGTCATGTTGAAGGCTGTCAGACAATCCCTGTTGTTGACAGACAATTAATGATGGTTGGTGTTTAAGATCCAGTGGTTTGGATCCAGTTTGTTGTTCTAATCATTATTCACTCTGTTGTGTTTGTTTTTTACCATCTGTCACGCCAGCAGTCCCAGTCTGTCCCCCAAACTGACTGACTGTCTGTAAACCACCGAGGAATAAACTTTACAGCCTACAGAATGACAAAATGAAGCGTGTACTGACCAAACAGCAACCTGGCTGCAGTTCCTCAAACATCCACTCGAGGCTGGCTCCCACTTGTATTAAAATTGCCAATTAGCAGTAAACACACAGGACAGCTGATGCAGGTGGAGGTCATAGTGCTGGGATCATTAAAAAAAATCGACCTAAAAAGTCAGATCACTTAGATTGATAGTACGAATGTCTGAAGTTTCATGTTGCTGCATCCAATAATTGTTGATATAACTGTTAACTGTAAAATTAAAATCAAATAAATATCAAAAACTGAAAATTTACTTTAACTTCTCAGTCAAGGATTTGCAGAGAAAATTTTTTTTAATTATTATGATCAATAAAACAACGATACCAATAGTTCAGTTTTCATATATTTGTATGTAATTTAAGAAAGCAGAAAACTACTGTAAAATGAGTTACAGTGAGTTTTTCCTGCTGCTTAAACCACCTACACACTCTTATTATTCTGTTACAGAGTGTCCTTGAATATTACACCTTGAACAGTGTTTGACAGATAATACTGTGAACGAAGGGACTCTCATCTTCCAACCTGTTTTTAAAGGAACGTGTCGGCACTCGTTCATCCACTTTGGACTCTCTGTGAACTCTTATCGATACTTAGAGAGACCGAAGCTTCGCCTGAGCACAGCTGCTCTTCTTCTCTCATGTCGCTGTAATCAAACACTCCACGTCAACGTCACGTCTTTGCGTATCATTAATCTGCTGCTCCAACAGCCTCCGCCCGTCTGGTTTCTGGTCCTCTCCAGCAGATGTTGAACCTGCTGCAGGGATTTGATCCCATTCAGACACAAATCTTGTCACGTTCCTCCAGGACAAACAGGGAAATATTTCTTGTTTTTAAAGCATCTGGGAGTTTGAACGAGAAGGCAGACTGTCGACCATGAAGCTCTGATCAGACTTCAGGTGGAGCAGAAGAACGTTTCATGGCGTTTGTATAGCACCAAATCACAAAATCATAACAGAAGTCTCAAATCATATTTACAGAGACTCAACAATTGACACCATGAGCAAACATCAGGTGACGGTGGCGAGAAACCACAAACAGGCCGGTTACATTTACACAGCAATAATAAGAATGATAACTTCAACTATGATTACAATAAAAATATGACTAATAGCAGTACTATTAATCAGTAACAACATAACATCAATAGTGTTTGTAGTAGACATGATCAGAAGACACAGCAGGACACAATCTGACTGAGAAAGCAGCTAAGCTAAGAAGCTAAGTTAGAACATGTATCAGTAGAACATGTGTACAGATCCTGTGTCCTCTCTGGTTCTGGTTCTGATGAGTGCACAGTCTGTTCTGTTAGGATCACTGACTGTCTAAAACCTGGACGTAGTCTCCGTGACGTCTCCCACAGGTTTCCTCTAATTCAAACATGGTCAAAGAGGCGGGCTGAGTGGCACCTGGAGCCAGCCTCAAGTGGACGATTGAGGAACTGCAGATTTCAGATGTGAACACTGAGCAGCAGTTTGACTGTAAATCTAATTCATAACTCATTAATTTACTGACTTTCATATAAAATCTACCATCATCATCATCAGTCTGCTTCCTCTTCTCGTCTGTCTCGTCTCCACCCTCGTCGGCTCAGCTCAGAGAGGAAGCAGATCTTTATTCATCACACCTTCATCATCATTTCTGACGACCATCGTCTTCATCGTCATCACAATCATAATCAACATCGCTTCCTGAAGAAGACGAGCGTCGTTATGGGTGCAGCTGGAGCCTCGTTTCATAGATTACTGTCAAAGAGCTGTCAATGCATTAACACACACACACACACACAGCATGCACATGTCAGGGGCTGCATTATGTGTCAACGGAGAGAGAGCGCCCGCGGGTTTGTAAACATCCCACTCAAGTGATCTGTGACTCACACACACACACACACACACACACACACACACACAATGGATCCGTCCAATATGAATAAACAACAACATCCTGAATCTCTCTTGCATGTATGAATTTAGTGTGTGTGTGTGTGTGTGTGTGTGTGTGTGTGTGTGCAGTGAAGAGCAGCTCCATACATACATTTCTGTCTCACTCATTTTAATTGGTTGAGTAAACAGGAAGTGGCTCTATGAATAGAGACACCTGTGGCAGGTGAAGCGAGCTGTGATTCATGTCGGCACAGTGAACAAATAAAGAGCTCTCTTCTCCTCTGCCATTATGTCTTATAGAGGCTGCTGAGCCTGGTTACATAAAGCCTGCTTGTCAAGCTCCAGTTCTGGCATGACACTGGCTCTGCACCCTGGACCTGTAAAGCGGCTAACAAAGTGAGCTAACTTTAGTTAATAGAAGCTAACAAACTGAGCTAACATGAGCTAACAGCAGCTCCAGCTGTCAGCAGTTTACTTCACTGTCCATCATAAACTCTGTAAATCACAGAGAGTTGAGGCGGAGCAGCCGGAGGACATCAGAGGGAAAACCAGGAAACATTTTCTCCATAAAATATGATCCAGTTTCACCAGAATCAGTGAAATAGTATAGTATATAATAGTTGGCGAGGACGACTTCCAGGTTTTATCCAGTCTGTGGAAACACTGCAGAAGTCGAGAGTCATGATAAAAATACAAACTTATGACATAAAATATATATGAGCAAATATAAACAAGCAACTTGTTTTTTTTTTTTTTTTTATTATTTATCAATATAAATAAAAAAACAAGTTGCTCACACTCTGACCTCCGACCCCGCAGCGTCTATCCATCCCGCTAACCCCGCCCCTCTGCAGAGAGAACGGGAGCTCCATTCAAACAAACCAAACTCCGCGCCCCGGGATGCGACAGTCGCTGTAGAAAGAGAGAAAGAGCGGCAACAGCTAGCAGAACCAGAACCAGAACCACACGGTGTACCTCTGGAACCAGAGCTGTGAGACAGACAGAGAGACAGACAGACAGGCAGACAGACAGACAGCCAGCCAGTCAGCAGCCGGAACACACACACACTGAGCGCAGTCTGCTAGCGAGGAGGCTAACAGCTAACAGCAACCGACATGGCGAGCGCCTCGTACCACATCTCCAACCTGCTGGAGAAAATGACCTCCAGCGACAAGGACTTCAGGTAAGACACGAGTCCGGGAAAGAGGACACACATGCACACCTGCACACCCCGCACCTGTCTGTCCTGTGTGTTTAAAAACAGTAGCATTGCGGCTAACGGCTACTCCAGTCAGGCCTCATGCTAACCACTAGCTGCTAGCCGCTAGCAGCCACCTGTCTGATCATCGTCACGTCGCTAGCTTGCTAGTTAGCTAACAGTGGGTTAAACTCAGCGTTAGTCAACTGGTTAGCGAGCTAACCCGCTGCTTCATCATCACCTGTAACTGACAGGTAACTGCCGCCAGTTAGCGGTTAGCTCGGCGGCTAGCTAGCAGGCTAGGTGGCTAGCTGGCTGGCTAACTTCTGTCATGCCGCAAGCTAGCGTGATGTCAGCTCTGTGTGCGCGTGCTGCGCGGTGTGCGGGTTTAAATGTGGAGTTAGCATGTGAGCTAACGGGATGTAAACAGTCGGTGTGCTGCGGGAATGGTGCGTGATGTTTGGGGGGTGTGGTAGCGATGCTAGCTCAGGTGATAACAACATGTAAACAGACACGAGCTCAGTCCATCACTGAGGACAGGTGACAGTCACAGAGACTACACCCAGGTTTTAGGCAGTGTTTTGGTTACAGTTGATTAAAAGTTCAGTTGATGTTTGTTTATCTTCATATTTAGGACCGGGGTGTCAAACATTGTTTCACTTTGTAAAGTGAGGATTTAGATTTTTCATTCGATTGTTGCTGCTCAGTGTCAGTGACGTGGACGTGAACGTGGACAGACGTGTTGTTGCTCAGGTTGATGCTTCATTACTCCTTTTACTCGAGGCGTTCCCAGGACTGATGGGATATGTAGTCTGGGTCTGCCCCGGGGTCTCAAGCTCACTGCTCGGTCGGGTCGTGATCTCAGAGTTTCTGTTGAAACATGTTGAGTCTGACGGTGGATCTGCTCCGTCATCGTTATCAACGCAGTCACTCCTCATATAATCCTGATACAAACAGCTGGTTGAATTTGTGGTAGGTTGGATGTGATGTCTGGAGTCTGGATTCCTTTTCCTTGAAAGTGCTTGAAGGGTTTAATTTTTCTTCCTCTTCATGAACTGTGTGGACACGATGGAGGTGGAGGACAGCAGGACGCAGCTCGTCTTCTCGACCGTCACGACTGAAGTTCTCGGCTCGGTTTCGTCGCTTCAGAAACTTGTGAAACTGTGAAACTCATCAGAACCTCGAACAGAAGTGAGAAGAGTCTTTGAGTCGTGACGTGATTTTAATGAGACGACAAATTGAACCATGTTTCAGCTGTCAGACGTTACGTCATCGTCATCAGACATCACACACTCAATAATATATTATGTTATATATCACACACACTTCACTAGCAGCTAATCATCTTTCAGCCCTCAGCTCGGCCTCTCAGGCTCAGCAGGACCAAAAAGTTCTGGTCCGGTTTTGTCCGCTCAGTTCCATCAACCTTTAAAATGACACGAGGACGTGTGAGACTAGAAGACGTGACGCGTCCGTCAGTGCCAAACGTGTCGTGTTATCCCGTCATGAAGGCGCCGAGTAACGCTCCAAGATGAGCTGATGATGATGTCAGCTGTTTGATCGTAGCGATCGCAGCCTCACCAAACTGTCCAATCACAACCTCGAGCGCGAGCACGCTCAGAGGACGGACGAGTTCCTGACGGCAGTTTCAGTTTTGAGGATTTTTCAGTTTTTCAGGCGTCAGAATTTTTAAAATCTGCGAAACATGAAATGAACCAGCGAGCGATCGTCATATCGCTCTGTCATCACTGTGACATCAGCTCGTGTGTTTTTTTTTGTTTGTTTCATATATTCAGATTGAATCCTTCACCTCCATCGAGGCAGGAAACGCTGACCTGACTCTGCGGCAGGTTTTTGAGCTCCTGATGATCCGTTTTATCTGATTAGTTTCTGTCTGTGTCTGCAGGTTTATGGCCACGAACGACCTGATGACGGAGCTACAGAAAGATTCAATCAAACTGGACGACGACAGCGAGAGGAAGGTCAGGTTACGCTGCTTCACTGTGTGTGTGTGTGTGTGTGTGTCGTGCACGGGTCGGTGTGTATTGATCAACTGATGATTGATTGATTGACAGGTGGTGAGGATGATTCTCAAACTGTTGGAAGACAAGAACGGAGAAGTTCAGAATCTGGCTGTCAAATGGTAAAAACACTTCCCACCTTAACATCTCCGGTACGTTTACCGTCACCGCATCACCGCCAACCTTCTCACTGTGGGTGCGCTTGTTTTCCTCAGCCTGGGGCCTCTGGTCAGTAAGGTGAAGGAGTACCAGGTGGAGACGATCGTGGACACTCTGTGCACCAACATGCTGTCGGACAAAGAGCAGCTCAGAGACATTTCATCCATCGGACTCAAAACTGTGATCGGAGAGTTACCGCCCGCCTCCAGCGGTAAGAGCACGACACCACGTGTTAGCCTGACCACGTAGCTGACTGCTAGCTGAAGTACTGATACCACCTGTCTGTCTCACCTCCTCCACCTGTCTGTCTCTCAGGCTCTGCTCTAGCTGCCAGCGTTTGTAAGAAGATAACAGGTCGTCTGACGAGTGCCATCGCCAAACAGGAAGACGTGTCTGTCCAGCTGGAGGCGCTCGACATCATGGCCGACATGCTCTGCAGGTACACTGCCTGTCTGTCTGTCTGCTTCAACTATAAACTGTAAATAAACAGAGCGTGTCTGACATACATTATTACTGACCCTGCAGCAGCACAGACTTCAACAAAGTCAGTCAAAGGCAGGCTTGAGGTTGCCAAGCAACCAGGGTCAGCTGCAGGTCAGAGTAATGAACTGCAGCTGTGCTCTGTCTGTGTGTGAGTGACTGCTGAGAGACACAGAAAGTCTCTAAATGAACCCCCTCCAACTAGTGGACACTAATGCCAAACGGTAGGTGGTATCAAAAAGCCCAAATGACCGTGAGCATCCTCATCTTGTCGACCATGTGAATGCCCAATGTCAGTGTGTGAAGTTAAAACATGTGACCTGGGGAGAGAGAGAAAGAACAGGTGCCCCGTGCTCCTCTCCAGTTTACATGGGAGTAGATGGGGCTGTCGGTGGGTGATCCTGGTGCGTCATACCTTTTTTGTGTATGTGCAACCAAAACTGAGGGACTCACTTTGTGACTATACTTTGTAAGTATTAACTGTCTGTCTGTCTGTCTGTCTGTCTGTCTGCAGACAGGGAGGTCTGTTGGTGAACTTCCATCCCTCCATCCTCAGCTGTTTGCTGCCTCAGCTCACCTCCCCCAGACTGGCTGTCAGAAAGGTAACTCATCATCATCATCATCATCATCATCATCAGGTGGTTCAGGTGTGATCAGCCTGTCACAGTTGTCGTGTTGTTGTTGTCATGTGACTGCTTCAGAGGACCATCATGGCTCTGGGTCACCTGGTCATGTCCTGCGGTAACCTGGTCTTCATCGACCTGATCGAGCACCTCCTGACGGAGCTCGGCAGGAACGACAACATGTCCACGACCAGAACCTACATCCAGTGCACAGCGGCCATCAGCAGACAGGCGGGACACCGGATCGGTGAGACGTGTGTGTGTGTGAGTGCCTGAACATGACACACACAAGTGTTAACACGTTTCTTTTCTGTGTGTGTGTGTGTGTGTGTAGGAGAGTACCTGGAGAAGATCATCCCTCTGGTCGTGAAGTTCTGTAATGTAGACGATGACGAGCTCAGAGAGTACTGCATCCAGGCCTTCGAGTCCTTCGTCAGGAGGTAACGGTCGCAGTGACACCGTCAGTCCTCCGTCAGTCCTCCACCTTCTTTAACGTTCATGTTAACGTTCCAGGTGTCCCAAAGAGGTTTACCCCCACGTCCCCACTGTCATCTCCATCTGCCTGCGCTACCTGACCTACGACCCCAACTACAACTTCGACGACGAAGACGAGGACGACAACGCCATGGACGCCGAGCAGAACGACGAAGACTACCAAGGTACTGACGGTTATTTAACGTAAAGGCGACGTTTTGAAGACTGAGACTGAGACAAGACAGAGACTGGATCCAGACTAAGACTAAGACTAACGTCTCCACCCTGACCCCCTCCATCTCTCTCCGTCTCTCTGCCCGTCCAGGCAGCGATGACGAGTACAGTGACGATGACGACATGAGCTGGAAGGTTCGCCGGGCGGCCGCCAAGTGTTTGGACGCTGTCGTCTCAACTCGTCACGAGATGCTGCCCGAGTTCTACCGCTCCGTCTCTCCGGCACTCGTCTGTCGCTTCAAGGTACCGTTCAACAGTCACTGCCTCCTCCATCACCTCCTCCATCACCTCCTCACTCTGACACTTTCTTTTCACCTCATCATCACTAAAATCTGATGAATAGTCCAGCTGTGGATTGTGATGACGTCTGTCAGTTTGACCTAACGCATCCTCTTCTGTCTGTCTGTCTGTCTGTAGGAGAGGGAGGAGAACGTGAAGGCGGATGTTTTCCACGCCTACCTGTCGCTGCTCAAACAGACCAGACCGGCTCAGAGCTGGTTGGCTGATCCAGACGCCATGGAGCAGGGAGAGACGCCGCTGACCATGCTGCAGAGCCAGGTGAAGACTGAGACAAGACTTTGAGGGTTTTAGACCAAGTCATGGTTCTGATAATGTAATAATGTATTTGTAGCTAGTCAATATGATCGGCTGTTATTGACACAGTAGGTGTCTATACACACACACACACACACACACACACACACACTGCACAGTCCCAGTTCGCAGATAAAATGTATTAATATTTAAACATTAATAATTATCCGTCAGTCTGCTTCACGTTGGTGGATTCGGTGCAGCAGGTGTGTGTTGGTGCAGCAGAGGGCGCTGTGGTACTTTGGATTTGTGTCGGTCCTGTTGTCACGGTGACAGGAAGCCGCCAGCATCCTGCACCGTCGACCACAGAAAACAGGAAGTAGTCTCTCTCTGTCTGCCTCAGTGTGCGTTGATGTCTCTCGCCCTCTGCAGGTCCCGATGATAGTCAAAGCTCTTCACAAGCAGCTGAAGGAGAAAAGTGTGAAAACTCGTCAGTGTTGTTTCAACATGTTGACCGAGCTCGTCAACGTCCTGCCGGGAGCGCTGACTCAGCACATCCCAGTACTAATACCAGGTAACGCTCCACCACCAGCACCACGACCAAAACGTCTCATGTTGTCCTGAAACAAACTCCCTGAACTCCGTCGGTGTGTTTTCAGGCATCATCTTCTCCCTGAACGACAAGTCGAGCAGCTCCAACCTCAAAATCGACGCCCTGGCGTGTCTCCACGTCATCATGGTCACGCATCCCGCTCACGCCTTCCACGCCCACGTCCCCGCCCTTGTCCCACCCGTGGTGGCGTGCGTCGGAGACCCCTTTTACAAGATCACCTCCGAGGCTCTGCTCGTCACCCAGCAGCTCGTCAAGGTTGGACTTGAACCCACAGCATACTGCAACAGCGTAATGTCACAAGTTCACGGCTGGCTCACTCTCTCTCTCTTTCAGGTGATCAGACCTCTGGACAACCAATCAGAGGGCCCCGACAGCTTTGACCCCTCCCCCTACATCAACGACCTGTTCACCTGCACGATCAGACGCCTGAAGGCCGCCGACATCGACCAGGAGGTGAAAGAGCGTGCCATCTCCTGCATGGGACAGATCATCTGTAACCTAGGTAACCGCCATCTGACAGCCGCAGTGATGTCACGTCAGCCGTGATGCAGCTTCCTGTTGACATCTTATCTCTCCGTCTGGTTGTCTAGGTGACCGTCTGCCGGCTGAACTTCCTGGAACGCTGTTGATCTTCTTAGAGCGCCTCAAGAACGAGATCACCAGACTGACGACAGTGAAGGGTAAGCTCCGCCCCCAACGTTAGCTCAGTGTGTTAGCGGCTGTCAGCTGACGTTAGCTCAGTGTGTTAGCCGGGCAGAGGAGGTCAGGCAGCTCTTTTTTTTTCACCTGTGTGCTATTGTGCTTTGCAGCTCTGACTCTGATCGCCGGCTCTCCGTTAAAGATCGATCTGAGGCCGGTTCTCCCGGACGCAGTTCCCATCCTCGCCTCCTTCCTCCGTAAGAACCAGCGAGCCCTGAAGCTCTGCACGCTGGCCGCTCTGGACATCCTGCTCAGAAACTACAGGTAACGCAGGCCTGCGTGTCAGCCACGCCCACAGCAGTCTCACTTCCTGTTACTAACGCCGTTTGTTTGAACGTGTGTTTCAGCTCCGCGGTGACTCCCGTCATGGTGGACGCTGTCCTCGCCGAGCTGCCTCCTCTCATCTCCGAGAGCGACATGCACGTGTCTCAGATGGCGCTGAGCTTCCTGTCCACGCTCGCCGTGACTCACCCGTCCTCGCTGGGTCAGCTGAGCGGAGGGAACATCCTGCAGCAGCTCATTGCGCTGGTTCGATCCCCGCTGCTGCAGGGCGGTGCGCTCGCTGCCATGCTGGACTTCTACCAGGTACGACTGAAACCTGGACGTAGTCTCTGTGACTGTCACAGACGGTTTTAAATAACTGTGTGTGTGTTTCAGGCTCTGGTTGCCACGGAGACTCCTGGTCTCGGGTACATGGACCTGTTGCGGATGCTGACTGGTCCGGTTTACTCCCAGAGTACCGCGCTGCCTCACAAACAGGCGTACTGCTCCATCGCTAAGTGTGTCGCCGCCCTGACCCGAGCGTGTCCCACTGAAGGACCCGCTGTGGTCGGACAGTTCATCCAGGTAACCTCACCTGTCTGCCTGCTTGTCTGTCTGCCTGTCTGTCGTCTGTCTGTCTGTGTGAATAAAGTTTCTCCGTCTCTGGCCGACAGGATGTGAAGAACAGCCGCTCCACAGACTCCATCAGGCTGCTCGCTCTGCTCTCATTGGGCGAGGTGGGACACCACGTGGACCTGAGCAGCCAACCAGAGCTCAAGACCGTTATCCTGGACGCCTTCTCCTCCTCCAGCGAAGAGGTAACAGGAAGTAACCGGGACCTTTCACAATAAGAGTTTGGCATGGATAATGCTGACCGGCTCTTTACCGGTCTGTCTTTCTGCCCGTCTGTCTCTCAGGTGAAGTCGGCGGCCTCCTACGCGTTGGGCAGCATCGCGGTGGGGAACCTTCCAGAGTACTTGCCATTCGTTCTGCAGGAGATCTCGTCGTCTAAGAGACAGTACCTGCTGCTGCACTCGCTCAAAGAGATCATCAGTAAGAGCCGCTCATAGACTGCGAGTAGACCTGTGTGTGTGTGTCTGCTGTGTTTTAATCTGTGTGTGTGTGTGCAGGCTCGGCGTCGGTGTCCGGCCTGAAGCCGTATGTGGAGTCCGTTTGGTCTCTGCTGCTCAAACACTGCGAGTGTCAGGAGGAAGGAACCCGGAACGTCGTGGCCGAGTGTCTCGGCAAGCTGACGCTGATCGACCCGGAAACCCTGCTGCCTCGCCTCAAAGGATACCTGCTGTCAGGTGATTGGTCGAGAAAGCTCCACCCCTCTGCTCCTTATAGCCAATCAGACAGGCGCTGTCTTCTTCGTTGGTTTACACATTAAAATGTTTTAATTCGTCAATAACTTTGGTTGAATCAGCTGATGATCGATGTCAGTTATTGATTACGGATCTGTGTGTATGTATGTGTGTGTGTGTGTGTGTAGGTTCGTCGTACGCCAGGAGCTCCGTGGTAACGGCGGTGAAGTTCACCATCTCTGACCAGCCGCAGCCGATCGACCCGCTGCTGAAGAACTGCATAGGTAAGCTAACCCGTGCTAAGCTAACTGTGTAAGTCCAGTGACGGATCATCATGGTTCTCAGAGGATGGACCCCACGGAGCGTGACGTGGCCCGGCGGCCCGGTGTGCTGTCTGCGGTATTGTGGACTTAGCATTTAGCTCTGCCAGCTTTGCTGTAGACTCATCTCGTCCTCTCTGATTGGTTCGTTGTCTCCTCAGGTGACTTCCTGAAGACGCTCGAGGACCCGGACCTGAATGTACGTCGTGTCGCCTTGGTAACGTTTAACTCCGCCGCTCACAACAAACCGAGTCTGATCCGAGAGCTGCTGGACTCGGTTCTACCACAACTGTACAACGAGACCAAAGTGAGGAAGGAGCTGATCCGAGAGGTGAGGACGCCCGAGACCAAGAAGACGGGACGACGGACAGATGGTTGGTTCACAGTACTGATCTGTGTGTGTGTGTGTGTGTGTGTGTGTGTGTGTGTGTGTGTGTGTGTGTGTTCAGGTGGAGATGGGTCCGTTCAAACACACGGTGGACGATGGTTTGGACTTGAGGAAGGCTGCGTTCGAGTGCATGTACACTCTGCTGGACAGCTGCCTCGACCGGATCGACATCTTCACCTTCCTCAACCACGTGGAGGACGGACTGAAGGACCACTACGACATCAAGGTGCGCAGCGTACTACTACTTCTACTACTACTGCAAGTGTTACTGCAGTACCAGGGTTCAAAGTTCCACCTACATTAGTTGTAGTTGAACCTGAACACACCATCTGGACCCCGCCCAGCCTGATCCGTGTTTGTTGTTGTCTCCAGATGCTGACGTTTCTGATGCTGGCCCGGCTGTCGTCTCTCTGTCCCAGTGCTGTTCTGCAGAGACTGGACCGACTGGTGGAACCACTGAGAGCAACCTGCACCACCAAGGTACACACACACACACACAATCCATCAGTATCACATGTCAAACTGCGGTGATGTGGAGTTGTATCTGCAGCAGAAGCAGGTGTGTGATGTCTCAGGTTTCAAGTATCCAGTTGCATCATGGTAATTGTAGGAGAACGTCTGAGAACCTTTGATCAGTTTATGAAGCTGCTAATGCTCCGACCTGAACATCTGATTTGATTTGGAACATCCAGAACTCTCCAGAAGACGAGAAACTTTTCACCTTCTCCATGATGGCAGTGTAGTCCAACTCTGAGCTCATTTGATAGCGAACCTAAGTCAAACAGATGACGATGGCCTGCAGGGGGCGCCGTCTGTCTGAGTGTTCAGTGTTAAAGCTAAAGGTGTCTCCGCAGGTGAAGGCCAACTCAGTGAAGCAGGAGTTCGAGAAGCAGGACGAGCTGAAGCGGTCGGCGATGCGAGCCGTCGTGGCACTGCTGACGATCCCCGAGGCCGAGAAGTCGCCGCTGATGTCAGAGTTCCAGTCCCAGATCTCGTCCAATCAGGAGCTGGCGGCGATCTTCGACTCCATCCAGAGGGACTCCAGCTCGGCCAACATGGAGTCCATGGACACCAGCTAAAGACGGACGCAAACAAACAACCACGATGCAACACGGCACCACCCCGCTGCTGGAGCGCTATCCCTGCAGCATGTTTCCATGACAACAGAACACACACAGACACACACACACACACACACACACACACACACACTTGTAGTGACACACTCTCCTAGCGATTGATCGTTCCATGATGCATTGCACTGAAATCAGCTGTTTGGAGGAGACAGGATGGATGTACGGCTCACACACACGGACAAAAAGGACAAAACACACACACACAAAAAAAGTTCCATATGAGGCTTGGAAGCTCCTCCCACTTCCTGTTTGTTTTTTCTAGCGAGGTCGTCTGATTGGCCGGCCTCCCTGTTCATCATCATTCTGTTTCTTTTTGTTATTCCACAAAGTTCCACAGGTACTGTAACCTGATTGGCCGCTGCTGAGTGACTTGACAGTTGGCGTGTTTAAAACTGACCAATGGGAAAAGAGAACAGCCTTTCCTGCCTGAGGCTGTGGTGACCAATGGGAGAAGGGCTCGCTCTGTTTGTTTTTTGTTTTGTTTTGTTTTTTGGTAGGCAACCAATCGGATGCCTCGGGGGGTGATGATGTGGGTGGAGGGGCGGGGTTTTACTGTTTGTGGACCAATCAGCTTCTTTTGTTTCCCCCTGATTCAATAAGGCCCGCCCTAGATCGAGGAGAGATTATTGGACCAGGTCCGACCCTGACCAGGCCGGTCTGGACTGATCCTGAGTGGCTGTTGCCACGGTAACGCTTAAATACTGATCAGTTTGTTTGTTTGCCCCCCCACCCTTCTTGAAACCGGTTCCAGCCAGTTCGGTCTGGTCAGGACCAGCTCCATTTACTGTGCTGTAAGTCCAGTTTGATCTGGTTTAACCGAGCCCAAGTCTGGTTTTGATCTGGTTCAGTCCGGTTTGGTCAGGACAATCCACTGTTGTTTATCGCCCAAGAAAAATAAAAAAGGTCCATTTCTGCCTGCCTTCATACTGTGTGACCTCTCATTTCTGCTCTGGTTCTGGTTCACGAGTTCACCTGAACACGTGGACACGTTTAGATTCGGCGTGACTTTAACTTCACGAGGACGTCGTCACATCGATGTGCGGCGTGAATAAACAACCAGGAATCACACTGGCTCTGAGCTGACGTCAGGTGTGTCTACAGACCCACAGGTAACAACTTCCCGCTCAGAACACTGAGCTCGGCCCTGATTGGCTGTTTCAGTGAGGCGGAAACTGGTATGAAAACAAACTTGTGTGGTGTCCTAGCGACTGCTGCATTGATGAGTTTGTGTTCCAGCCTGGCTCATCATTGACTCATCACTGATGTGTTTTTCTGTGGAACGACTGAAGCTGTAAAACTGCAGACACTAAAGAGAAGTGATGCTAACAGCAGCTAAAGAGTTCAGCAGGTGGAGGAGACCAAAGACGGAACTACAAGACACCAATAAACATCAAACGGGGTCAACAACACAAGACACAGCAGACAGCTAATGTTACAACAGCAAGACGCTTGTTACTTCAGTTATCTCTGTTCTCCCTTAGTTACGTTAGCTCTGTTTCTCTTAGCATCAACGTCCTCTGTTGGCTCTTTTAGTCCTGCTTCTGTCCAAATTTCCTTTGCTACCAGACAAGCTAACGTAAGAAATTGAGTTGGCTAACATCAGTAAATGTACAGCACCCACTACAACAAAGTAGTCCAAAGCCGAAGCTAACAATGCAGAACATGTCACATATATTGTGGCTTATTGTGATATGTAGCTCCTAGTTAGTGAACCAGCCAAGTAAGCTAACGTAATAAAACCCTGTCCTGGGTGGATAACGTCGTCCAGACTGTCGGGGCTGGCCTGTCTCGCTGTTTGAAGGTTACTGTGTTTGCTGTCTAACCTTAGCTTGATGCTAGCAAACATTATCGATAACAAAACACTATTCCTCAGCTAACGTGACCCATGATACTAGTTTATGAATTGCCCAGCTCCGGATCTGGCACAACAGCGGCTCCGCTCCCCGTCAGGACATCAAACCCTGGAATAAGTTCATAAAAAACACGACATCAGGAGCTCGGGAGTTCAATTAATGCAACCTCAGCAGTTTACAGTCTCAACCTGTGTGTGTGTGTGTGTGTGTGTGTGTGTGTGTGTGTGTGTGTGTGTGTGTGTGTCCTTTCACTGAAGTTCACATTAAGAGGAAGTGTGTGTCCGTAAAAGGGAAGCTGTTTGGGTGGGGGGCAACTCTATTCTTGGTGACTCCTTCCTGTTTGGGTGTGGCTTCACAACATCTACAACATACAACATCTGACTGTAGTGAACACTGTGTGTGTGTTTGTGTGTCTGTGTGTGTGTGTCTCAAGGCGTGTTCCCATCAACACGCTCTGACACGCTCAGCTGCTCTCTGACTCTGCAGTAACACACACACACTGTAGTTTGGAAGTTTGACCTCAGGACAGTAAAACACCAAACAAGACTGTCTAAAACCTGGACGTAGTCTCCGAGACGTCCCCGCAGACTGTCTAAAACCTGGACATAGTCCTCAGATCTTTTAAAAATATTTCCAGAACGTTTATTTTTAAATATCTGACACATAAAACAAAATAAAAGAGGTTTCAGCTTCTGTTGTCTTTTATTTTGGTGAGTAGAAACAGTGGAGACATGTTTCTACTCCGCAGGAAGCGGGAAGCAGCTGAGCGCGAGCCTGAAACGTCACAAGAAGAAAAAGAAAAAACGAACGACCCAAAACAGGAAGTAACCTTGGACTACCTTCAAAATAAAAATATTCGTATTCGCTTATTGTGAAACTCTTGAGGCGGAGGTTATGCTGTTAATTGCTTATTAATTCAGCAAGAATTATTATGCAATGATGACGTGTCTAACTTCCTGTTTAGTGGGAGGTTTTACTTTAAAAACGCGACCGTTTGAGTGAAGTTTCCGTTCAGAATCGATCCGAATTCAAGGTCCGACTTACTGGGGCTCTCGTGAGCTTTCAGCCGCATCTCACCGTCTTCATCTGTGCGCCTTCGACGTTTTTCGTCGTTCTTCATTTTTTCTGTTTGTTTTACTTTGAAAGGATCGCACGGGAAGCGCTCGCGTTTACCGCCTCTGGCTTGACGTCACCGAGCGGCGGCAGCAGGAGGGAGCGGCTCTGGTCGAGCGACATAGAGAGAGAGTGAGAGAGAGAGAGAGAGAGAGAGAGCGCAGCGGAGCGGACGGGTGGATGACTGTGAGTACCGCTTCCTTTCTCTCCTTCCTCCCTTTTCCTCCCTTTTCTCCCCCTTTATTCCCTCCGTCATGTAGATGTAGCTTTACCCGGGACGGCCCGGGACACGCGGTGACAGACGGACAAACGCGGGGACGGACGGAGAAGGGGAGACAGGCCGGTGCCGTGCCGAGCTGGGCTGGGTTTGCGGAAGCGACCGGCGGACAGACAGACGGACGGGAGAGGCAGACAGACAGGAGCTCCGTTAATGATAATACTGTTGATATTAGAGGCAGGCAGACAGCTGGCTAACATCATGGCGGGTGTTTTTAAAGCCTGTCTCACGTCTCCGTGCTCCCCCAGCTTGTAATTTTGTCCTCCAGAACCTCCAAGGCAGCGGGGCCTTCTTGCAAGAGCTGGCCGGGTAGGGAGTGTTCTGAGGCGGACAGAGAGCTGCGGAACTCCCGCTGCTCTGCTGGAGGAGAAAAAAAACAAAAGAGAGGAAGTAACTTATTACAAACTGCGGAGTTGAAGAGTTTGGAGGAAACTGTCTGCCCCCCTGCCCGTCTGTCTGTCCTGTCTACCTGTCTGTCTGACTGTAGTGTATAGACAAGGCTTGGTTTTATTCCTCTGCTGTTGTACTGTCAGCAACAAACACACACTCTCTCACACACACACTCTGAGTATTGACAGGCCCCACCTAGTTCTGGTTGACTCAGGGATCTGTGTGTGTGTTTGTGTGTCCATCTTTCTCCTCCACCAACTTTACTTTAGTAGATTAACATCATGATGCATTCGGTGTCTGAGGGAAAAAGCAGAACTGCACAGTGTGTGATAGAAATGCAGTCTGCCTGAGCTCAGCACGTTAGAAGATCCTGAAGCCCTCACGTCTCTGACTAAGAGCACATCACTCTTCTCTTCATGTGTGAGTGCTGACGAACCGTCATTATCACTTTAATTTCTCCAATTTACAGCGTAGATGTCGTCTAAATGCTCCAGTGATCATGTTGAAGTGTTTCTTAACCCCTTCAGCTCGTGACCTCTCCAGAGACGTTCAGTCTGCTCACCTTATGTTGGCGCTTGATCAATGTTTAAGTTGAATTTGCTTGTTTGAATGTGACGATCAGCTGTTTGTCTTTATTTTATGTGATTATAAACTCAAATATTTTTGTTTGTCAGATAAAATGTGAAATCTGAAGATGTGACTGTGGAAACACTAAATTATATTTTCCACTATTTTTTCAGTCGACAAATAAAAAAAACATTTGAGGATCAGAAACTAAGATATTTATACTTTTATACTATATAAATATTCATGGTTTAATAGTTTTTATATTTTCATCCTGATAAATATGAAACATAAAATATAACCACAGTCACATGTATGAGTTCAAACAGATGATGATCTCTGTGCTCATTAATATCCAGTTTCTGGTTCTTTGTGGTATTATCAGTGTATTACACAAGCACAGAGGCTGTGGCTGATGTAAACTGATTTAACTGAGAACAGACGTCAACGCAGCTTTATTTATTTCAGACTTGATTATTTGACAGGTTGAAACATTTTCTGGTGATAAACATATCAGGGCTGCAGGCTTCATTACTGATTCATCTGCACATCACTGACATTGTTCAGCTCCACATCCTGTCGCTAAATATCCTGGATGTGTTTTATTTTGAAGTTTATTCTGTGATTACATCACATGAATATGTTTGTTGACTCACCTGTGAAAGGTAACGTCTGTTTTTGTGAAGTATGGTTGGAGCTTTTTGGCGTCTTTTAGCTCCTCGTCTCGGTTCAGCCCGTCTCTGATAATCGCACCTCGTTGGTGGAGACCAAAAGCAGAGCTAAAACAGAGAGAATGAATGAGACACGACTCAGATATGATGACCATATCGAGCGTTAGCCATAAAGCTTTATAAGGTGATTATAATTCAGGGCTGCCCCGAAGTGGCCAAAAAGAACAACTAATGTTGACGGGGTCTCTCGTGTACATGTTGAGTCACTCAGGTAGAGACCGAGGTTTGATCTGGCAGATTCACTTTCCCTTCTTCGGCCTCGCCTGCTGCTGCTTCAGTTCATGACTTCCTGTGATTCCCTGAACTCGCCTGGACTTGTTGCATCAAAGTGAGCAGAGACGTAGTGAGGCGGGCCCGTTTTCACACCTCCAGGCGCTGAAATCCACCTCTGCTGATGCATTCAATGACAACTGGACGTCTAAAACTCCTCAGCATCAGGATTAAAGTCACGTAGAGATTATTAATTTAGTCTGTTCAGGGTAACTGTGAGGATGTTTCAGGGTAACTGTGAGGATGTTTCAGGGTAACTGTGAGGATGTTTCAGGGTAACTGAGGATGTTTCAGGGTAACTGAGGATGTTTCAGGGTAACTGTGAGGATGTTTCAGGGTAACTGAGGATGTTTCAGGGTAACTGTGAGGATGTTTCAGGGTAACTGAGGATGTGTCAGGGTAACTGAGGATGTGTCAGGGTAACTGAGGATGTTTCAGGGTAACTGAGGATGTTTCAGGGTAACTGAGGATGTTTGAGGGTAACTGAGGATGTGTCAGGGTAACTGAGGATGTGTCAGGGTAACTGAGGATGTGTCAGGGTAACTGAGGATGTTTGAGGGTAACTGAGGATGTTTCAGGGTTAACTGAGGATGTTTGAGGGTAACTGAGGATGTGTCAGGGTAACTGAGGATGTGTCAGGGTAACTGAGGGTGTGTCAGGGTAACTGAGGATGTGTCAGGGTAACTGAGGATGTTTGAGGGTAACTGAGGATGTTTGAGGGTAACTGAGGATGTGTCAGGGTAACTGAGGATGTGTCAGGGTAACTGTGAGGATGTATCAGGGTAACTGAGGATGTGTCAGGGTAACTGTGAGGATGTTTCAGGGTAACTGAGGATGTGTCAGGGTAACTGAGGATGTGTCAGGGTAACTGAGGATGTGTCAGGGTAACTGAGGATGTTTGAGGGTAACTGAGGATGTTTGAGGGTAACTGAGGATGTTTCAGGGTAACTGAGGATGTGTCAGGGTAACTAAGGGTGTGTCAGGGTAACTAAGGGTGTGTCAGGGTAACTGAGGATGTGTCAGGGTAACTGAGGATGTTTCAGGGTAACTGAGGATGTGTCAGGGTAACTGAGGATGTTTCAGGGTAACTGAGGATGTGTCAGGGTAACTGAGGATGTTTCAGGGTAACTGAGGATGTGTCAGGGTAACTGAGGATGTGTCAGGGTAACTGAGGATGTGTCAGGGTAACTGTGAGGATGTTTCAGGGTAACTGTGAGGATGTTTCAGGGTAACTGTGAGGATGTTTCAGGGTAACTGAGGATGTGTCAGGGTAACTGAGGATGTTTCAGGGTAACTGAGGATGTGTCAGGGTAACTGAGGATGTTTCAGGGTAACTGTGAGGATGTTTCAGGGTAACTGAGGATGTTTGAGGGTAACTGAGGATGTGTCAGGGTAACTGAGGATGTTTCAGGGTAACTTAGATCTTGTTTTGCGTGTTTATTTTCACGGTTGATCACTGAGCACATTAATGTTCAGGTGTCATAATGTCTGATGTCTGTTTTAATGAAGTCCTGATCCTGAACCCCATGCTGAGACAAACTCATTAGATCGATCACACACACACACACACACACACACACACACTCTCTTAATGTCCAGCTCCATGTTTGCTGTTTGTTGTCGCACTAATTGGGCAGAAGCCGAGGATTCTGGGTAAAATAACACGCTGGTTAGAGAGAGATGTTAATGTTTGGTCCTCATACCACCTGCTTAACCACACACACACACACACACAGACACACACACTTATCTCATCACCATGGCAACCCTGGCAGACCCTTATTAACATAGATGAGTGTGTGTGTGTGTGTGTGTGTGTGTGTGTGTGTGTGTGTCTCCGTCATGTTGCTTCTTGTTGCTGCGACGACGGGGAGGCATGACTGGTATGTACACACACACACACACACCAGGAAAGATTGTGCGGTTGTGACATCACTGCCAGCTGTATGGTCATGTGACCTCATTGTTTTCATGAACACCAAGATGCATGCTGGGTAATTATTAACTCCCACTGAGAGGGAGGACATCTTCATCTGTGTGTGTGTGTGTGTGTGTGTGTAATTGATAGTTTTACAGCTCCAGGTGCGTTGTAGCAGCAGGTGGAGCTTATAGTGATGCTGCTCTGTGATTGGCTGATTGGAAATGATGAGTGAAGTGCTGACCTCTCTCTCTCTCTGTCTCTGTCTCTGTCTCTCTCTCGCCCAGCAGACAGACAGTCAGGATGCGCGAATACAAACTGGTTGTTTTAGGATCAGGAGGAGTCGGCAAGTCAGCTCTGGTGAGTAACTTCACTGTTTGTTCAGAGTGTAATCCCACTGTGGTAAATATGTTCAGCTGTACTCGAGTATTTACTCTGATTACATTACTTCTGATCAAAAACAGCAGCAGACCCAGCAGCAGCTAATATCACTGACTAGTCCAGCAGCAGTCAGCCCAGCTCGGCGTCTGTCTTTCAGCCTTTTATTTCACCAAGCTCTCACCAACCACTAAAAGTCAGTCCCAGATTTACTCTTGTCCGGCGGCTTCTTGCTCGCTCACTCTCTCCTTTTCTCTTCTTAGCTTCCTCCGTCAACTTACTAATTTATGTATTGTGTAGCTCCTGTTCTGGCACAACACCAGCTCCACTCCCCTTCAGCATTCCCTGTAAACCTTTTCGTCTTCTTCTTTTTCTTCCCAATGGTCCAAACCTCCTGTGGTACAAACGCTGACACTCCCCTGGTGCTCTGAGCTCACAGTCCGGGCAGCCCGGGCTAACAGACTGAGCTAACATGAGCTAACAGCAGCTCCAGCTGTCAGCAGTTTACTTCACTGTCCATCATAAACTCTGTAAATCACAGAGAGTTGAGGCGGAGCAGCTGGAGGACATCAGAGGGAAAACCAGGAAACATTTTCTCCATAAAATCTGATCCAGTTTCACCAGAATCAGTGAAATAGTTGGTGTGTGTGACTTAGTGCCGTAAAGCGTTACGAGGACAAAAGGTCGTCGAAAATGTTTCGATTTTCTGAAGTTGCTCCAGAAAATGGATGCAGACTGATGTGACTCTGTTTGTCTGCTCAGTCCATTCACACACACACACACACAGACACACACACACTGGTGTACATCTCACTACAATGAAGTGTTTCTCTCCAGATGATATAATGGAGACGTGTCAGTGTGTCACATTAATTCCAATCTAATGACTTCCAATAGAGAACAGAACAGAGCTCCATTAACACTCCTGCCCTACTTCTCTTTATCTCACTGCCTGTCTGTCTCTCTCTGTCTCTGTCTGTCTGTCTGTCTGTCTCTCTCCAGACTGTCCAGTTTGTTCAGGGAATCTTCGTGGAGAAGTACGACCCGACGATAGAGGATTCCTACAGGAAGGTAAGACAGCTGCCGTCGCCCCGCCTGTCTGTCTCTTCTTGCCGTGATCTATCTGTCTATATGAGACAGCAAGGCATGATGGGAAAGACTGAGGGCTGACTGGCTGTTAGCAGCTAGTCGCATAGCCTGAAGGAAAAGAATAGAACGGAGGAGAAGAGGAGGAAGAACATGGAGGCTAAACTATGAGAATAATAATGATAATCTAGTGAATCTGTTTATCTTTATACTGATGTATAAAGTCAAAACAGATCAAATTCAGAGATTAAAAATGTCGAATTTATTTAAAAAGTTCCCTTTGATGAACTTTCGACACTTCCTGTCTGTTTCTCGTCGTTTTCTTCTTCCTGGTTTGAATCCTGGTTTGTTTCGTAGTTTCTCGTCACGCTGGACGTCCACTGATAAAAAATGAAAAGGCGTTTGTTTCACCTCCGTCGCACAGACGCCACGTTCACTGACACCACCCGCCTGAGACACGGTGCAGAGGCTGAATGTGGTTTAACACTGCAGATGAGTTTCACAGCACACCTCCACCCAGCGCCTCCGTCCGACACAGAGGGCGAGAGCACCGAGCATGACGAGGCGCCGCGCTTTATCTGCAGCTTCAATCATCTCACAGATGTTTCAGTTTAGAGATGACTTCACCACTAAATAATAATTATAATAACGTGATAAGAATCCGTCTTTACCGAGGAATTACATTTTAAAATCAGACACGACGAGGATACAACTGTAGATTCATGCTGCTAACAAACTTTCTGTCTCTTTGCAGCAAGTCGAGGTCGATGGACAGCAGTGTATGTTGGAGATCCTGGACACAGCAGGAACAGTAAGACCGTCTGTCTGTCTGCCTGTCTGTCTGCCTGTCTGTCTGTCTGTCTGTCTGTCTGCCTGTCTGTCTGCCTGTCTGTCTGTCTGTCTTATCCTTATTAGAACTAATTGTCTTTGC